>JAJJWW010018956.1:0-87174 GCA_023531295.1 Papaver armeniacum
AAGAATAACATTAATGACGCAATGAATGACAACAGCCAAAACATAAGAAAAGTGTGAAGATCTAGCGAAGTTTAGGAGAGTTGCGAGATTGTATACTTGTACACTTGCGATATTTCGCAAGTCGTTCCCGAAAATAAAGGACAGCTTAGTTGTCATCCATTGTATACTACCCTATATAAAGAGTCGAATAAGTCTGTTGTGAGGGGGGATTCTTTGGAGAGTGTTAGACAAGTCATTAGGAGAGAGAAAGTTGGTGGTGATTCTAATTTCTTTAACTCTTTTCTATTTTATCTTGTGAATCTTCAAGGAAATAATCAATAAAATCATTGTTATTCATCTAAAAATGTCTTAGTTATGTGGAATATCGTGAGGGGTGTAGTGTAGGATTTCCTGCTACTACAGAATTGACTGAGCTTGGCCATACTGACAGAGATGAGTTTGTGTTCGCTGCTTCTCACCCAATACCCGCTATAGTATTCCCTCATGTAGCAGCGACATGGTGGCTAGAACAGGTACATATGATCCATGTCACTCTTTCTATGCTACCATTAGTATCATAGAATGTATCTCTTTACGAAATTTGTGTCATAGCAGAACAAATGTAAATAATCCATATTTGTTGATTTGATTATGGTTTAATCTCAGGAATTCTATTAGCAAAAGCTTAAGATGTGGAGTTTACTGTCTCAAATAGGTACACTATTTCTCAATTTTTTGATTTTATCATTCCATTAAACTTTGATCTCTGTTCACCTTATTCATAAACTTGATTATCCCTATACTGTGTAGCCTTAAAAAGATTTTTCTAAATTGGTATACTATCTCTGGGTAAATCTAATTTGTGTTTTACGTATATGGATTGTTACAGAAGATTGATTATGATTTTGTGTAACTCGGTTTCATAGGTTTGTGATGATTTGGAGTTTCTGCTGCCACAGAGAAGAAGGTAAACCCTAAAGCAGATCTATATATCTAACTATTCGTTCTGTTTTTATTCTCAATCTAAAGCAATAAGATGCCAGGGAACAAGAGATTTCCATTACACTTTGTTCGATGCGAGGCTGTTTAGTACTATATTCCTTTTGTGTATAAGAGTAACGGTGTTGCATCTGGATGCTTGCATTAAGCATAAACAATTCTGTATGACAAAAACTTTTAACATGTTGTTCAGAGATTAGATGTTGATCAAGTTATCATGACTGCCCCACCAGGGAAATACTTATTGAAGTCTTTTAGCTAACGGTAAAGCATGCAAAAACTAATAATCGTATTGATTTCCTGAATATGTAAAAGAAGTTTCTTAATATCTTGCGATGACAGGCGATGATCTGCGTGAGAGATGGATATCCTTCTCTTTTTTCCTTCTTTTCTTTTGATATATCTTGGTAGATTCACAAAAGCAGCAGTGTCGTTCTTCTTTTAGATTTTGACATGTTTAATTAATTTTTTTAAGAACAGATTTCCATGGTTCAAACCGTACATTAATGAATATGAGTCTGTGGCACAATGGTAGTGCGTCTGACACCAAGTCAGAAAGTCGTGTGTTAGATTCACACCAGATTCAGTCCTCTATGGTTACCGAGGGTCCAATACAGACTATTATTGGTAGGAGATGTTTGGGAATGTTCCAAACTGGCCCACACCAATACTAGCCATGACAGCTGATGTTTGGTTTCATATAGCAGCATACGAATCAGAAGGAGATATAGATTTGTTGATAACTAAAATAGACAAAAACGAAGCATCTGATACTAAAGAGCTGAAGCCACATCTTTACAACCCTAAAGCTAAACAATCTTGGTTTGCCAACAATAAATACTCTGGAAAAAAAAATCTGAGTTTTAGCAACAATGAAATTATTAAATTACTAGATCAACAGCTCTTATCCAATATTTTCCATTCGTGCGATCTTTAGATAGAGTGGGTGTGAATCAGGATAGAGGATAACCTTGCTTACAATGAGGTACAGTTTTTAGAATTTTAAAATTCTCATGCAGCTTTTAGAAAGTGTTTCTTGTTTGAAACTAACTTTACTATGTTCCTTGCCAGCAACACTTACCACCAACTATAAAGGATCTTATGGAGACTTGGGATGATTCAATATTTGATTGGGAACACATGTTTGTAAGGGATTGTTTCTGGAGCTAACATACTTTAGTGAAGATATACTGAAGCTAAAACATCCTCACAGATTACCTGTTGTAGGATTTCCAGCTGAATTCTTAGATGTCCAACAATTTGAAGGCTTACCACAGCACAAAATCAAACTATATATTGGGTTCAGAATAATCATGATCCAGGCTATAGGTTCATACATAGTTTTATTGGATGAACCAATATCCAAGATAGGTTACATTCTTGGTGTTATGGACTGACCGATAGCTACATCGCAGGAAAGAAATTACGTGGAACTGGTGAAATTGTTTACATACAAAGACAAACAATCTACACATATTGCGAGTCGTTGCATTTCGTGATGCGTAGAAAGCAGTTTCATATCAAAGTTGATGAACAATGGGAGGAACAACGGAAATTAATCGTTGCCATATTGTATGAAATCTTTCAAGTGCTCATGGGCAGATAAGGTTAAAATCGTTGACAACGATCTTCAGCATTCTCTCGCTACTTTAGAGATATACAAAAAAGTGAAAAGTTACCAAGTGTCGCTTCCAGCATACTGTAGGTAACATCTTGGCACCAAATAAAACATCTTCATGATCAGCTTTGAGCAAGTTGGGCGTGATTTTAATTTTGCTAGATTAGAAATAACCCAATAATTGCCTTATATCATTGCCATCGGAAAGAAAAGATGCTGACGATTACTTCCTTACACCATTGCCATATGAAATAGAAGAATAATGAAGATGTTAGGTTATTTCGCTGTTCATGCACATCGTTTTTAGCTTACCAATAAAACTAATGCGTTATTTTGTTTCCACTGCAGAATTCAGTTTCCTAAACCTGAAATACCCATTGAAACAAATCAAATAGAATTCAGTTTCCTATATTGTTTAGACAAAACAATAGGAAATCTTAAGAAAAAAAACTCTAATAGAATTCAGTTTCCTAAACCTGGAAAATTCCAAAGTACATACACAACTAGGTTTCTTAATATAAGCTGATTTACGTCTATATAAGAGTGATTAACAGTCATACTATAAGTGAAATTCGTACATCATCACAAAAGAAGAATAGCTTCATTCTCCAAAACTATCTGTGTGAAGAAATATCAATTCAGAGTATTTGGTTTAGCAAACGTTTACAGACGTTATCTAACTGATTTGAAACACCATGAGGTTAGTCTTTGATTATGTAGCACTGAATTCTAACGTTTTTATTGATCAATATGCTTAATGAATATATTTATGTATCAGTCTTCAAAGAGCCAGAAGAAAACATCATCGCAGGCTGGCGAGGATGGACAACAAACCATTAATGTATGTTCCGAAATATGATTGTTTGTCATAGCAATGAATTTGATTAATTTAAATTTGGGTGATTGATAAAATTTGGGTTTTCAGAGAACAATTAGCTTCTCACTTTGATCCGTTCACTCGGTGAGAGGCACTACCACCACCCATTCTGATCAACCAAATTGATATCGAATAATGTATCTTCAGGTGAAGTTGATGAAGTTGATTGTTGATAAAAACGGTGATTTTGGTGGTTAGGAACAAGAAGATAGGTCTAAGTGATCGCGCGGAGTCCTCAATATCTTCAGGTGATTCTGAAGAAGGAAAACCTTAGGTACAGTCTTACCGTCATATTCTTCTTTTTTTCCTTTTCTTTTCCGAATTGTTGATTCTAAGGTTTTTATATGGTTCTTCATAAAATCTTGGAGATCTTTTGACATGATTTCGTCCTTCGACTTCCTTTGAAATTAGTTCGGACCATGGTCAGATTAAGCTAAATGACAAATCGATGGTTCTGAATTTTGTATATAATGAGAGGACGAGAAATCTGGAATTCCTCTCATTACTCCATTCAAGCTTGGAAAATTTGATCTTTCTCACAGGTGCAATTTTTAATTTTTCGAAAAATTATTTATTGTTACTTTCCAATTCATCAAAATATGAATCTTAATTTACTGTGTTACATCCAAAATCACCGATTAATTGTCACATTTTTTTTTTTTTTTGCAATACAATGAGTGGTGAAGTTGATACCTTGAAAGTGGTTACAGACGAAGAAAATGGTGTTATTATGGGAGCTTCAGGTCTGTTGAAACTGGAAAAACTTGATCAGGTTGGGTTGTTGTTAAGCATGACATTGTTATCTCTGATTGGACCCCCAAATTTCTATTTTATTGAAAATGTTTGGTCTTAGGTTACTTGAAGTTGGTCGTTTAACATGTTATCTCTGATTGGACCCCCAAATTTCTATTTTATTGAAAATGTTTGGTCAAAGGTTACTTGAAGTTGGTCGTTTAACATGTTAGATGCTTGAAACCTTGCTTTCGTGTCTAGGTATAAACTCTTAGCTGCGAGTCTGGCTTATTGATGCGAAACTTTGAGTTTTCTCACTTTTCTGAGTCTGAGTGATCGATATTCTTATAATAATACAGAGGAAAGGAAAGAGCAAAACAAACAGAACTACATGCCCCATTCAAAAAGAGCTCATGTAGACAAACACTACACAACAGAAATACTAACATCTCAAGCACTTCGGATAAAGTTTTTCCTCCCAACAATAATGTTACTGTTGGTTAAGAGTTATATTTGGGACAGTAGACATTTCTTTGTATTATGAAAGCATACGTGGATCCAATACATTAATTTAGATGTATCCATATATACAATTAGGGGTTTGTAAATTCTGTGTTATGAGAGACTCTTCTACTACTTTATATATTACATATGATTTGTAGCCAAATCGGAAAATGGGAGACTCTTCTATTACTTTATATATATCCACATGGTTAACCTTGCGCAAATAGATAAAGAAAAATGAATTGTGCATGCATTGTTGTTGAAGTCAATTTTTTTCTTCTAAAATAGACATAAACAAAGGACATATGGATCACCTTATCAGAGGTAAGCGTATGCAGTTGTTTCCCTATAGGATATTTAGTGATCGTAATTCAAACGAGTCCAACTTTTGCTTTGGTCTGTACTTATCTCTTCATGCATCATAACGGCTGCAGGTATGAGAAGGATGAATGACCTAATGGGACACTTATTCATGATTACTCTTATGAAGACAAAGATGCATGGAATGAGGACCCAGAGCCTATGGTAATGTTTTCTTCTTTAATGTTTTTTTTTCTTTCAAAATGTTCAACTAGAAATGAGGTTCGAAACCAATATGCTTAATATATATTATAATAAAACGTTGCCTCTGTCTCGACACAGATCCACTGTCCAAAAGTGGTGGGACAAATCCGGGCGTCCACAGACATCTCTGCGGCCGACATTCATCGATCCGCGGGATATAACTACATTATGACCGTCCATTCTTGACATTAGCTGCACCTTCGTTTTTCTCTGGGTTGCTAACAGTAGAAGAATGCTATTTCATTCTTTTCTGACTGTCCATTCTTGACACTAGCCGCACCTTCGTTTTTCTCCGAGTTGCTAACAGTAGAAGACTGCTATTCCATTCTTCTCCGCAACCCAAGGAAACTAATTAGTATTCCTTTGAATCTAACTGATTTGTTGACCAAACAGCTCTTTTCTACCCTTTTCTTGCATGATGTCCAGAAGTTAACTTTCAATAGTACAGGGGATGCAATTGTTATCGAAATTTAAATGGTTTTTCTAGCAGTTTTATGCCTTTCAGTAGCCTCACGGCTCCCTTGAGGGGTTTTGTTTCTATTGAATTTTTTTGTGAATTAGTCTTCTTGATTTGATTGGTTTTAAATAATAGATTACTATTTTTTGTTGCAGAAAATTTGGAAGGCAGGGTTGTATCAGAAGGAAAAGAAGAAGGTTAAAACTCTAGATTTTTTTTTATCTGTAAGGTTCTTTTAGGTTTGAATTCGATGTAAACGAAGATTGAAATCTTAACTTTATGCCCAGTCTTTGTTTCAGGGAACGCAACTTACTGATGGGATCAGGGTATGCCAATGTCCAATAAATACTGAATTTCTGTTATTCATTATGTAGGCGGAGTTGGTCAATTATGTGCATCACAAGGAACAACAACAACATGTACCATTCCGATTTTAGGCCAACATGGGTTGCACAACCAAAGTAGCAAAATCTAAAAGTTTAATATCAAAAATTAATTTTGATTCCCTTATTATTTGATTCTATTCGGTTCTCTTCTTTATCTGAACATAAGCTATTAATTTATGGAAAACGTGAGGGTTACTATTGTGTTTGAAATTCGTGCATATTTGCATTATTGTTGTATCAAATGAATTCAATCAGTTTTAAATGTGAAGGTGTATACATTTGTACGATAAATTCTTACCTGTCAAGAGGCTTGAATATTACGAAGATGTAGGTGGTGATGAGTGACGCAGCTGGATATAATGGCATGTCACCAGTTACATGGATATGATCTTTATGAGTATGGACCGGATAAGATATGTTCACATTTACCGTCTTGGGTTTCAATATAGATCGTGATCTCAGGCAATTGCTGCTGTGAACTGAAAACAAACGAAATGAGTTATGCAGGTGAATTTTCATCGTATGGGTGCTTTGTTGTTATTGTTCATTCTTGGTAAGCAATGCTAATTCAAATAAGACCAGATGGGATAAACACATATATACTAATTATTGTAGCAATTGATTATGTAAATACTAATTAGGGGTTGTTCGGTTGATGGGATTTCTGTTTAGAAATGTTGATTCAGTTCGGGTCTATATGCTTTGCTGCTATTGTTCATTCTACCTTAACAATTACTTGATATTAGTTCAAACCAGACCAGATGGAATAAATTTTTATTGTACAGGGGATAAGCTGCAAAATTAAAATTTTAAGGACCTTAACAATTAGTATCACCACCAAAAGGGCCTTAATTGTTTGGATTATCGTTAAATTTCTTAAATCCTCTTGACAACTAGATTATCGTATCGGAAAACTCAGAAGGATTGTTTAGATTGTCATATACTTTCTTAGATCGTGAAAGGTCTACTAATCGTATGTGAATACTAAGTTTACTTTAGGTACGTATAGGGTAACTCAGAAGGACCTTAAATTGTTTAGATTATCGTATAGTTTGTTTCGTTTTTCTGTCCTGAAATTCATATATTATTGAGGTATTCTATTAATGTTATGAATGCTGATGTTCATGATTTGTTTTATGTAATTTGCAACCATAAAAGATAAAAGTAGACGATGTATTTGTTTCTGCTCGCTTAGTGTTGTTTGTATGTTTATGTTGGTAAGTTTCCGAGTTTTGGAGACAATGTTTTATTGTATATAGAATGTTATGTGATTGGTTTACTCATTTGAAAGTGTTGTGATTTTTCTGAAGGTCCTGCTTGCTCAGTGATGTCTCCTTTTAGTAAGCAGCTGTAATGAGATATCTATGTGGTTTATCTTTTCGAAATGTTTATATAGGTTCAGTTAACATTCATTACAGTATCTGAAAAACATATTACGTCACAAAACTTACTCACAACTGAATATAACTGAATTTAATGCAAATGAGTTTAGGCCAAGCATGATAACGTGATGGTCCTAAGATAGTGTGAATAACCAAAACATTATATGTGGTATCGGAAAATGGAATTTTACAATACGTGCATTTACTACACCCAGACTACAGCTTCTTTCACCCTGATATGAGGCGTCGCATTGTATTTGCTTTCTTAGCTCAAATGGAAGAGCACATGGTTTTCACCATGTAATTGTGGGTTCGACTCCCTCAGATTGCACATGGTTCTCCATCTTAAGGCAGACATAGACCACTAAGTGAAAGCTACGACTTATGAAAAATTAAAAAAAAAATCATGAAACAGGGCAGTCCACGACGAGGATAGCTATGTGGTTTCCTAAACAGGGCAGTTTTGTGAATAGGTGCGAGTTCAGAGATAAAGATTTAATTTTCGTTTGTTCAGGTTTGGTTTTGTATATCTTAGACAAATCAGGAAATATACTTTGAGGTTTAGCACTTTTTACTAGAAATGGATAAATTAAGATTTAACTTTCGTCCTGCATGAATTTTGCGGGTCTCAGTTCCTTAGATTGATAGCTCTGTCATGTGGGATGTATCTCAAAATTGTAGGTTTACCATAGGAATGACAAAGTTGGTGTGTCTGGATTTAATGTTTCAGTTCCGTCCTATGAAAATTCTTTGTATTATTCACCTGATTCACTACCATAGTTTAATGTTGCAGAGCTAATGCTGCGGTGATTAATTTCACTCTTTAAAAGACAACCTTGAATGTAATTGAAAGAGCTGCATCCAGTAAGTAAGCAAAAGATTGTTTTTATTGATGGTCATTCACTGTCATAGAGTTCCCAGGTTGATAAGTAAGTGTATATGGTTGAGCTATGTGTATATTTTACTATCGATGCATCCCGTGTTCTGCTAAGGAGGCTCCATTGTGATTACTAAGCAATTTATCCTCACCAGCCTGCATCTGACCGTCCAGATTTAGTCGCGCAAGTATTTGAGATGAAAAGAAAGGCGTTGATGGATAAGATAGTTGAAAAGGAGGTGTTTGGGGATGTGGTCGGGTATGTGTATACCGAGCAGAGTGACCCGGTTCTGTTTGATACGGTTAGAAAATGCATGGTCCACGGAACCTGTGGTGATAGGAATAGAGAATCGCCTTGCATGAAAAAAGGAAAATGCACCAAACATTATCCAAAGATCTATAACGATACGACTTTCTTGGACGGAGGTGGGTATCCGGTTTATCGTCACAGGAATAACGGCGTATAGGTGGTTGTTCGCGGTGGGAATAAGCCAACCAACATTGACGTTGTACCTTACAACCCGCATTTGCTGAGGATGTTCAATTTCCATATAAACGTCGAGGTATGTGCTGGGATAAGGGCAGTCAAGTACATCAACAAGTACATATACAAGGGGTATGACAAAACAACATTCGTAGTTGGATCGGCTGATGAGATACAAATATACATTGACGCAAGGTAAATAGGTCCCCCAGAAGCTGTTTGGCATCTGTTTGGGTACCGTATGCGCAAACAAATGCCCCACATGGAAAGGTTGGCAATACACCTTAAAGGTATGCAGAGAATTGTGTATGAATCCGAAGCATCAACCGAAGGAGTGACACATACAGCTGAGAATTATAAATCTAAACTGATGGCATACTTTGAGTACTATGATGAGAATCCCGATGCCCCTGCATACACGTATCAAGAATTTCCGCAGCATATGGTGTGGAAAACGGATGAATGTAGATGGGAAGTAAGGAAACAACAGTTTGCGATAGCTAGGATGTACTTTGTCTCTCCGAACGTTGTTGAATTGTTCTACTTGAGATTGCTATTGACTGTTGTGGCGGGTGCCAGGTCGTTCGAACATCTGAGGACTGTGAATGGCGTGCTACATCCAACCTACAAAAAAGCATGCGTTGAACTTTGGTTATTAGAGAGAGACGGTGAATCTGTAAATTGTTTGAGGGAGTCATCAACTGTTCAGGTAGGAAGCCATATGAGAAACCTATTTAAGATAATTCTGTCAGATGGAAATCCAGCTGAACCAGAATTGTTATGGCAAGAATTCAAGATGCATATCTGCCATGATTTACATCACGTTATTAAAATAAAGTATTGCATCCTAGAACCAACAGATGAGCAGATTGAAGACTATGGACTTTACCTGATTGATAAATTGATGCGTGAGGGAGGGAAGGAGATGGCGCATTTCTGCTCGATGCCTAAGTCTGAGATTGATTGGGATAATGTTTATGGAAACGTTACATATGCGAGCATAAGAAAATTCGGGCAAAAATAGATGAGGAACAACTTGAGAAGAATATTGCTAACTTGAATGAGGAGCAGCTTGCGGCTTATAAAGCAGTGACAGATTCTATGGAGCGAAGAGACGGGTCTAAATTCTTTCTAAATGGTAGTGCAGGGACAGGAAAGACATTTGTCTACAACACCAGCTTTGGGTATTATAGTATAAATGTATATATTTAAAGGTCATAATCGCTCATAAATTGATATTGCTGAACGTGGTGAGAAACCACAGGTACGTTAATACAGGATATATCAAAACACCCAAAGCTGCGTGGCATTTAACAATAATTTGTGCATAACGAAGATCCTAACATTTTTATATTGGCTTCATCTTCTTGGGAAACAATAAATTATGTATGATTGATAAGTTAAATGGAGAAAGTTAAAGAGACCGCAACAAATTATAAGTTAATATTAATGTCATACTTTGAGTATATTCTAAAATCACAAATCAAGAATTTTTGTAACATTTTGTATGAGAAAAGAGAGTGTAGAACAAGAAAACAAGGTTTTGCGATGGAAAATATGCAATTTCTTAACACAATTCCGGTGGGTTTTTTTTTTGGAGAACATGCCACGTCTAAATTCTATGTTATACCCGGCGAAAGACGAAAACAAGTGGTGTAAAACATACATATCATGAGCAACGAAATGCAATTTTTATAAAATTATCAATAGAGGAACAGAGCCGCCTAATGTTGTTTCACTACTTTGTTGCATATGTACATTATCTAACAATTGAAGTTGTTGAGCTCCCCCAATCAATGATTATAATCACTAACCTTTACCTCTGATTATAATCACTAACCTTCACTAATCAATTGAAGTTGTTGAGCTCCCCCAATTGAAAACGGCGATGAAGAAACGCTTTGTCTCATACATCTATCTTATCGTACAATCACTAACCTTTATAAAATTATGAGTACCCCGGAATGATAAAGAAATAAATTATGTAAACTGACACTAACATGGGAGGTTGAGCCGGGGCCGTAAGGCCCCGGTGATACCTAGTAATCTTATAAATAAATCCTAACATACCTGGATGCCCTAAATCCCTTCGATTTTTTTCTTCTTTCATAAGCTTTATTCGCACAATTCACTTCTTGTTTGTCTATCCCATACCCCGGTACTTTTTATCATGGGTGTAAGATGTCGTCAAGTTTAATGTCACAACACATCATGCTAAAATTTGGGCACATCACACAACATGACAACTTTGTCAGATATGTTGTGCTAAGCATTTTGATACACTGGCACTTCACAGTACACTGCTCACTGCACATCATAACACATGAGAAAACATATTTAGCACATGGAAAACATGACACAATAGTTAAATGGGCCAGACACCTGACGGTTGTCATAAGAAGTACATGACACAACAGTTAAATGTGAAAATGCTTTATACCCCAAAATTCTTCCCCCCATCCTTCCCCGTGACGTGTCGTCACCTTAGTGGCTAATTCAATACTAATAAACATCCATGTTTGCTCCAGAAGCATGGAGAGGATGCCACAACATGGGGACAAATGGTGGGGGTATGAGTGGGGTACGTAGCAGGGTCGAGTTAAATGGGCCAGACACCTGGCGGTTGTCATAAGAAGTCCAGGGCCCAGGTTTCGAAACCCACTTACGTCGGCACGGGAAGTTTTTCTTTATTTATTTGCCTATCTGTTTGGCCTCGTAGGTAATAAACCTTTTATTAGAGCACTTGCTTTTATGACTGGTGGAGAAATTCTTAAACAGAAGCGTGCATAATATTTGTGTGCGACTCCAGACTGTCTGTAGATAATTTGTGTTTTCAATGGAAGAGACATTATAATTGCGCTTGTTCGTGAGCGGAGATAAAAAGTGTGTCTTTTTGCAGACGCAATTGGTAAGTATGTTTGTCTATGAGACACACTTATAAACCACGTCTGATGAGACACACTTAATACTCACGTAAGTATGATTTGCGTGTATATAACTTCCTATTACGGACCTTATCTCCTTTTTCTAATCTGCATGTATCAGACGAGGGGTAAAGTGTCATATACCGTATACGTGTCAATTTAGGGTACATATGAATTGTGCTCAGCCATTCGGGTTTTAGAAACCAATGCACATTATAAAGGCGTACGTAATTAAAATGACGAGGGTACTGAGTACGCCACAATCTTTTCGTATCAATATACTATAGACATATCTTATGTAATCTTTCAGAAACAATAGCTTCCAAAAGATTACTTCAACAAGGTGAAACTTGGTATAAATAATAAGCTCGAGACGAGATCAATCTATGGGAACGTATCAAGTTTGATTAACGTACAATTTCTATGACTTAATTATAACTATATATAATGCAGAAAGTAAAGTAATGACACAACACACAAGATTTTGTTAATGAGGAAACTACTTGGCAGAAAAACCACGTGAACCTAGTCCAGTTTTGAATACTCTCAGAATTAATTCGTTATGAAGACCGGAACTTCGTATAGTTGAGACAAAGTAAACTAATCCTAGTTACTCAGTTCCTTCAGTATCCCTACGTGTGCAACCAATCTGGTCTCCACACGTAAATTGCAAGAGAAGACTTCTGATCTTAACTTCTTTGGATCGTTACCTGAAACAATAAAGGACTACCATGTTCTAATAACCACCTCATTTGTGTATCTCCCAAATTCGGCAATGATGAGATATAAAGATGAGTATAAAGGATCTCCTATTTAATCAATATAAACTCCTTTTGGTCAAAGATCAAACCAAGACAAAGATTATCAGTGAACAAGCGCTATCCAAACAACTTTACAAGGAGAAACAACTAGACAATTTGTTCGATCTTTCTACAAGTCTGACATCTATGAAATAAACAGCTTGTTTGGATCCTAGATAATCAAGTGTGCATGAAGTATCACAAAGATCAATATACCAAAAAGAAAAAGTCTTATAGTCTTTAATCTTCAAATTAAGTAACATACACAAGCAACTTGATTCATACCAATGATCAATACACACCGAAGAGAGTTTGTTAACATTAATTGATCAAAAGTTCTATCTACTAATTTTAAATCACGAGATATGTAATAATTAATACTCAAACAAATTTGAGTGGCCTCATATCAGAAGAGAATGGCGATTAAATAATCAAGTTTGATGTATCAAGGATAATATACCGTTAGTCAATCAAATCGATAAATCAAAACTAAAATAACAATACGATTTAGTTTCCCACCAACGGTACTACTAAAAGCTTTTAGATCCCAAGGAAGATTTGATATGAAGGCAACACAAGAGATTTCACCTAATTAGATTACTCTCCTCTATCAACGAGTTGGCTTCCCACACAAATGGTTAGGCAGTGTGTCAAGGGATGAGTTTATAAGAATAGAAGATCCACTGTTTATAGTGTTATGACCAAGGATTGAGTAGAACACGAGGTATTTCCATTTCCAAAATTCCAAAATATACTAAAAGAATATTATTTATGGAATTATAAAATACCAACCGTATTCCAACTCATAAGCCAAAATCAATCCCTCTTAGTTGAAAACTAATATTAATTAACATACATATATATGCTTTACTAACATAGCAATTAGAGATATGCAAACCTCTGATATATGGTAAGCATATATATTCCAATATCTAAAAGATATTTGAATTTGGTTCAGGATCTTGCCTAGAGTATCAAAGGAAAATACTTGAACATTAAGATATAAGAGTTTAGCACATGTTTAAATCACCATGTCGACATTGTGTGAACATTCCAAGTTCAAACCTTGTACATCTCGATGTTTGTAGAAACCTGAATATAACAAACACATTGAAAGTGTGTAGGATGTTTGAACTATGTAAAGATCGATACTTACTTGGGGTCGGTCTTTACCACTAGGGATCGATCCTCTACAGAAAACAGTCTTGGACTTAGAATCGGTCCTGGGATCGATCATGGACCTACTTTTGACTACAAATTATTATTTCACAAGTCTACTTCTTTAGATTATGTCTATGATGTTACGTTGAATAATATTCCCAAGGGTTTAATTCATTCCGGAAGTTCTACACACTAAATAATAACAAGTTACCGATTAATTTTATGTCAATTCACAAAGTCCATGGATAAACTATACTTCGTAACTCCATATACCCAAGTTGTAAAAAACAACTAGTATATATTTCCTTGATACTTTTATCATAGTATAATGACCAAGTTATCGATACTAGAGACAAGTAAACAAACTTTACTTCATATGTTATGTTTTCCATAAATACCGAATTTTAAGAACTAAGATAGAAATGGAACAAGTCAAGTCTATTGTTACTAACCTAGAACTGAAGGATGATGTGTCTGTTGATGCCGATACGTCTTCAGGTTCTTTATGGGTACCAAGAGCAAGCCTCAATATTTCTATGTTCCTAGTCTAACCCATGGTTTGAAAAACGGGTCACGGCTCAGGTTCCGGGTACTAGGCGTGACCGTTATAACGCATTTTGACATGTGTGAGCATGTTTTGGGTCAAAAACGCGTTATATAGGAATAAAACGCGTTTTTTTTTTGACGTTTTTTTTTAAATAACAGGTGTGATAACGGTTAAATAGGAAAAATAAATAAATTATGATCTGAATTTCCTATCTAACGGTAATCACATGCGTGAAAACGGTTAGAACGGGTCTAAATAACGTTGTTACTACGTTTTTTCATTTTTTTTTGCATTGTTTAATTTATTTAATTTTTTATTTATTTGTTTTTGGGTTTTTTACATACAAATTCATGGATATTTTGTAAAATTCACAACCATGAGTCTATGACTTATAGCAATGCATTGTATTTACCGTCTACCGACAACATTTATACACGCATACTATCACTATCAACTTGATACTATCAAGTTGTCACTTGAATAGTTGAATGGACTCCCCAATTTTTGAATAATGCATATTCGTATTCAAAAAGAGTCAAAACTTAGTTGTCAATTGTAGATGGTGGATTTTCGACAAAGGCTAAAATCGTAAACCCATAATTATATATATTCCTGATCCAGCAATCAGACGAGTATTGAGACTCATGTCTCTCGACGAAAGCATGAAAGCTCGTGCCACAAGCATTTCTGACTGAGACTACTATCTCTCAAGAGAATATGCGGATGTGCAGTCTCTCAGCTGAGGCAACGGCATATCTTATAAATACTGAGCAAGTTCAGTAACTATTTTTATATAGAATCGAAAGATTGGACGGCTCCAAGACAGCTTGCCTGCTAGTATAGAGCAATAACGTCTTCAGGATGTAACATATTTTCCCTGACTATATAAAAGAAATATGGCGCTTCAACAAGCTCATATCATTCGACTCCTGAACAATTAATGCTCCTAGACGATTGTATTAGTATAGAGCCATCAATTAATTATTCCTAAATCACTAGATTCATTCACTGAATCCCTGAAAGATATTCTACATTTTTCATAATATTTCGTTACTTCAATTCATGGTCCTTCCCAGCAGAATTCCATGGGTTAGTACTAAATATCTAACACACGGGCATCTGAGTATTATCGAGTAAGCCCCGACTAAAATGGTGCAAGTGTATTCAATGCACTAACGAGCACCTGAATGCACGAATGAATATTTCAAAATACGACGAGACGATGGACCTATGCAAAATAGGAAAGAAAATAATAAATAATTAAATATTAGCCAAGGCGCTGGGAACTGGACCCACCGGTCGGCCGGTCGTGCCGTGACCAGTCCCACGCCCAGTTTTATATTTTATCATATTTCTGTTATTTTCCTTAATCTTATGAAGATCCTTTCATTTGAACAAATATCCTTTGTTTTAAAGGAACTCCTCAGTTTCATGGTGTTTCCTTCGCATCAAGGAAATAATATAAAATTGGGAAAAATGTCGTGGACCGTGTTTATTAGCCAACCGACTATGCCTTGATCCTGGCCGGTCCCACACCTCATGATTCCTCATTATTTTATTATTATTTCCCTAATCTCATGAAAACTCCTTAATCTCATGGTATTTCCATAAAACCATGAAAAAATAATAAAAAATTAGGGAAATTCGTGGGACCGGGCCCAGCCGGACGGTCCCACACGCCCCTTATTTTATTATTATTATTTTTTATGTTTCCTTGATCCCATGGAATTCCTTGATTTCATGGTATTTCTTTCAAATTATGAAAATTCCTTCAAATCATGGAAATAATACATAAAATTATATAAAATTAAGGAAAACTCACGGGACCGGGCCCTAGCCGGCCGACCATGCCCAAGACGGTCCCACACCCTTATTTTATTATTATTATCTCATGGAAACTCTTTCACTTTAAGGAAACTCCTTGATTTCAACAAAATTCCTTAGTTTCAACAAACTCCTTGATTTCATGATATTTCCACAAAATCATGAAAAATAATATAAAAATAGGAAAAGAACCATGGGACCATGGTCGTTGGCCGGCCGGCCATGCCTTGGCCTCAGCCGGTCCCACACTTCATGATTCCTTCATTTTATAATTATTTTCCTTCATCTCATGAAGTTTCCTCGATTCAAAAAAATCCTCGATTTCTTCATATTTTCCCAAATGATTGCTCAAACGCACATCAGAAAATATCAAAATTCTCAGGACTGAGAAACGAACACTTTGGTGACATGAGCATATTACCTTGACTGACCAGGGTTGGCTCTTTGGCTTGCAAGAGGCCGGTCCCTAATATTTTCATCATTTGACCTAATTCGTTGATATTAGGTTCAAACTCTTCCAAACAATTTGGAACTTCATGAAACGATCGTCATTCGATCCCGTGATCACCCAGGGACGGTTTCATGACCCCTTGGTCGGTCCCTCATATCTTCATAATTAATTAGGTTTTATCACCTAAGGCTCAGACGAGCATTATTCTAATAAATGATTAAACTAGCATTTAATCATCCTTTCATCAACAAATCAACAAGTTTTCAAGAAACCTTGGTATTTGCTCACTTGAGCATCTGGGCATTACATGGTCGACCCATATAGCCGGTCCCCCCTTCACTCCGTGGTTAATTTTCAATAAACCATCAATTGATCGAATTAGGGTTTTGAGTCCAAGGTTCATAATTCCAGATTCAAACGCTAATAATTCTATGTTGGTTTCATGATCAACATCTTATTAATTATACTCGGTTCAGTTGCCAATATAATACTTTATTTTGGTCATGCTACCAATAATTCATCAAACGAGCAACATTTGCTCAGATGAGCAATATTTGCTCAAACCAGGGAATATTGGTTCAACTATCAATATTCAACAAATCATCAAATGAGCAATATTTGCTCACGTCAACTATGTTTATTCATACATTATACCTCTCTCTCAATCCGTGAGTCTCAGAACATTTTCAAACCATGTTGAACTCAACAGTACAAGGACTCATCGTCCCATGAATTCACGAAGTCAGCAACTGACTAACTAAATACACGTCTGCCTTGCAGACTCCACAATCACACGAGACGTCAATCGTGTTACATGGGGGCATATTAACTAGGGTTTTGGTCTGGCGGTTTACGACATGTGTGTTCATACATACGAGGAGAATGTGAGCAAGTCGTGCAATCAGTTGGAGGAGTTAACAAAGTAGTGGATGGAAAATCAACCAAGTCTCCGCACGTTGAGCAACTGGTTTTAACATGATTTCCATTTTCTCCACTCTTTGATTCTGTCAACTGTCACACTTCATGGGATCATGGTGTTTACAATTACAGCAATATAAATAAGTCCCTGAATCATGATTGAAACAGAAGACAATCTCACGTCAAACAGACAAAACGAGATTAACAACTCAACATTTGAGAGATTACTCTCAACAGAGAAAATTCAATCATTCAGAACTTATCTTATTTTCATAATACACAACACACCTACAATCTTTGATCACCATTGATCTCACACATTTCTCAGCTTCACTCCTACAGATCGACCCATCCTCTCTTGTGACCGAATTTACTCTGGAACGGCCATTGTCTTGGTTTAAGACGGAGTACTACAGATTGATCTCTCGAATTCAAAGCACTCCCTTCTTGCAGTACATCTGTATGAGGTTTAACAGTTTGCTCGGTTCAAGGAGTTTCCTCCGCACGGTTGTCTCCTCAATTCCGTAAAAACCAACGACTCGTTTTGCCCCATCTACATCGATGATAAGTGAAAATGATAAAATATTATAGTAATAATACTCTTAGATACTAGCTACAAGACTACCCAACAAGAAATGCAAGTGGAAGAGACCCGCTAGAGAAAAATAGAGTGAGAGAGGGAAGACATGGAGTCGATTTTTTTTTTTTTTTGGATTTGGGGGTGTGTATAATTGTATTTACACGGTAAGAACAGAAGAATTTTCCTACAGTAAGTATTCACTTTTCAGAGAAAGAAAGGAGATGAAGATTTACAAGATCAATTAGGTATCCTCCAATCTAAGGCAATGCGCTAAATGCAATCATTTGCAGCAAGTTCACATGAATCTCCCTATGGATATTGACCGCTAAGCGTTTGCTTCAGTCCGTCATTTCTGGTAAGAAGGGAGCCATTGCTAGGTGCCTGCGTTGTCTGTTGTCGTATCAGGATATGTGAAGAAGGCAATCATTGCTTGTAGGACGAGGGTTGAGACTGATTTTCCATGGGGCATAGTAATATGCTATGAGCAAGTCTGCTTCAGATGTTAACATATATTATCGAAGTCGCGATTATGCTAATAGTTACGGCGAGGATGCCTTATGTATGCTACATGTGGTCTAGACTCTAGACTCAAAAGTTAAAGAAATAAAACAAAAACAAAAAACTAGTTGGTTTCATGATCAAAACACATGGCTAGCCTATGTTCCTATACGCATGCAACTAAATTCCTAATGTCAAGAATATATTGATTACCTAGCTAGTATGACTTCTTGCGCAAAGGAATGCTTTAAAAGGATAAGAGGCTTTGGATTTTGAATTTCTCAAATACAAGTTTAAGAGGTAATATTAAGTTTTTTTTGTAGATTTTTCATTCAATTAAAGTTATAATTTGTTGATACGTTGTTAATTTATTTATTATCATTTTTTCTTTCATGATGTAGGAGTAGTGATATTAATGTTGATATTGAAAATTATCTTTGAGTTTGAATTGAGCAGTTAAAATTTTGAAAATTGTGTTTCGAAAAATAACACAAATACAATCCATGATTAGGAGTTTTATGCTTTAAAATTAGAAATGTTTTAAGAACCACTCTCGACTGGCTTAGGCCCGAAACAGTAAAAAACATATTCATAATTAAATCGTCCATCAACTTGAATCAGTTGATACATAAAGAATCTTTGTTTCTTTATTAAAAATAGCATGATGAATTGATACATGGTATGTTGTATACCTACTCTCAATCATGAAAAAAAAAACATATTCATATAATTAAATCGTCCATCAACTTGTTATTCTTAATTATAATGCTACTCAGTAAATATTTATATTGATCGAATTGATACATAAAGAATCTTAATTAATCCATTGGAAGATTTCAAGAACTTTATTAAAAATAGCATGATGAATTGATACATGGTATGTTGTATACCTACTCTCAATCATGAAAAAAAAAAGCTGCATGATCCTTTTCTCCCATTTTATTTTTTTTCATGCATATTTTGTAGTATTAAATGGATCCTGGTCCTTTAAATATTTTTTTTTTTTAATTTTTAAATATTCTAAGTTGAGTAAATGATTGAATGCAACTTGTTATTCTTAATTATAATGCTAGCAAAATCTCGCGAGTGACAAGGTATTCAAGAAACATTTTTTTTTATCAACAATACATTGTTGCCTCCGCTTTTTATTTAATTTGTCATTCGCAGGAAATATTTATGCGAAATATTGCCTCAACTCCTCATAGACCAATGTCCTACTACAAACGATCTTATACCTTCTCCCCGCTATCAATATCCCTGCTATTTCTCCAATCACTTCTCTCCCGAAACCTCCTCTTCTCATGAGGTTCCTTTGACAAAGGACGACTCGTCTTCTTTGTTTGAACAAAACTGAAAATTTGGAGGGGATTGGCCTTTAAGGTCCTTTTTCGATCTCGTGAATGATGCCAAAAAGGCTTCTACTGATCTGCCAAATCGAATGTCTGCGAGATTTTAAGTAAGCATGCATCTTTAGTTCAAGAGGTTAATAAGTCAAGGATGATCTCAAGTTATGGCCGTGAAGTGCAATAATCTCCACCTTGAAAATCAAAATGATCGTGATAATCTTCGCAATAAGAATGAATAATTAAAAGGTATGCTCTTGCCGTCCCCCACTTTTTTTTTTTTTTTTTTTTTTTTTTTTTTTTTTTTTTTGCAACTCAAACCCTTGCTCGTCCTCAAAGTATTAAACCAGAAACGAATAATGGAGATATATCAAACGGAGTCTATCGCTGAAGAAGTTCGAGTTGAAAGAGACCAAGAGCAAATCTCATTAAGTAATGACTTATCTCGCCTCTTATGCTTTGACTAAAACTAATTTGGAGTTGGAAACTTTATCGGATTTTCTTAATGCTTGTCTTATTAATATCTGTTTTGACACCCCTAATGGAGAGCGTCGCCCTTAAAGGTTTCCCCTTCAAGGAGGCGAAACATCGGCCATACAAGACTAGCTCCTCCCATCCGGTCTTAACAACAACCAGTTGTTTTCGTGCCTCTTATCCCTTATACCTATATGGTTTATGGTTACGAGACCGCACCCTAAGTGGAGTTTTCTTCGGCGAGTGCAACATATGCCAAGACTTGCCAAGAATGGCCAGGTAGGTTCATCCATCCCGGCACTCGCTCAACCGTGTACCTCGGCGCCTTGAGCATACATCGACTCCTAAGAAGAGACCCTCGGTCGCCCAACAGTGGTATAACCTACATATATAGTTGGGAATCCAAGGTACCTCTTTAGGATAGGCTTTCATGGGCCCCAAATTTTCATGACTAGGCTTCGGGAGCGGTGTAACCTTCCCCGAGCCATGTCGAGAGATACCCCCTTATATGACGCACTTTAGGTCTTACATTTGCCTCTTACGAAATGTTATTCGCGAACTAGGTGTACGCCATAAAGGTTCGTCCCATTCATTTACTCATTCATCTTTGTTAAATCATTCAATCATTCAATCATTCATGTTTCATTATTTGTTAATATTTGTTTTGAAGTATTCGCCAAATTCCATTTCATTTGTTGTGTCTTTATCTCTTTCTTAATCGAATTCTCATTTACCCTTGATCGCAAGATTCTCGCACATCATTACTTCAATTGCTACTTTTCCTCCTGCTTTTGTTGACTATTCACTTCTTATGCCTTTTGTTCCTCATATCCTTCGCTCCTTTATTATCATAACATTCGCCTATTTCTAGGCATTCACCTCGCGAGGTATGTTCGGTCCTTACTTCTATAACATCTACCATCGTTTTTCCTTTTCTCGCTCATCTCTCACATGTTGCTTCCAACCCTTTCTTTTGGCATTCCTTTCTTCGCAGCCTTTCTACATCGACCTCATGACATTCTTTGTGACTCCTTCCAATCTCCCGTATAATACCAACGCCATTTGGATGTGGGAATTTTATGCATTGATGATATGTTGATGCGACTCCCAAGATTTCATGAAGCCATGGCCTCCAATCGGCCGCATTATATGGAGATTCCACATCAACCACATGCAGAATAAGATATCAGTTGATAATCCCCGTAGAGGTATTCTCATGTGAATCTCTCCCTTTGGTTTGTTTGCGGTGCCATTAAAGCCATATATCTTGTATGTCGAGGGGATCAAATCCTCATCTTTTCCTCCCATCGTCTTGTAAGTATGGTAAAAGAGAATATTTACCGAACTTAGGTGTCGATTAGGATTCGGTTGATCGCCCAACAAGCTTCTCGCTTCATCATCTTCTCCATGTGGTTTCGGGTTAATCTCTAATTTTACAACCAACGGGCTATCATGTGTTTCTCTTCCTTTTGGCACTTCAGCAGAAAAGAAAGAAATAGTCTTGACTGCCACTTTTCTAATCAACGTCGTTTCGCCGGAGCTCATTATTTCTTTATCATCGGCATCTCTCGCAAAGACTCTACCGAGCACGTTGTCATGAAAATCTTCGATTGTGCGATAAGAGTGGACGATAGAGTTGCAATTCAAATTTTTGGCTTTCGTTCCGATTTCTATCACAAATGTTTCCTTTCCTTTCGCCGACACTGCATTGCATTTACGGTGGTGGTGGTAATGTCCGGCCTTTTCTTCTCCTTTTAGAAAGTGATTCAGCTTCCCTTGATCAATCATCCTGAGAATAATTCTCTTTACGTTTTACTGCGGTCGTTTGTTTGATGTCCATGGAAGCGATGGTAAGAACAAAACTCATGACTTCGTCGCTTGGTGGTGGTTCCATCCCGCGTTCCAAGGTGTTCGTACATCTTCCATCACAAGTATAGCCTGGATCTTTTCCACACTAGCATTCGGTGGAGGCATCTTAATTGGTTCCCATACTATTCTCGCGGCTTCTCTCGCCTCCATGGTTATATTGCCTTCGTCCACCATAAGTTTCTTGCACATGATCTAGCCTACGAATCTTATTATTCATTACGGTTATAGTAGTTCCTTTCTTGTTCAAATTCCTCCTGGTCATGGCTTCCCATAGCTACTATTGTCTCTCAATGGCCTTCCACGCTTCTTTGTCCTTGCGAAGTGCTTGTATTGATGAATCGAGGTAACAAGCTCGTTCGGCATTCATTCGAGTTTGTGTTCGCGATTGGATAGGAATTCATTTCATTCTCATCTTTCTTCTAAGGCGATATATTCTTCCCGTAATTCTCAGCTTCGCCATCGTGATTGTATTTTTGACTCTAAAAATTTGAATGTATAACAAGTTAGTCGCGAAGAGAGCATTCACAAATGAGAGGATGAGATATCTTTCCTCAAATCCTGCCATTTCGCTACACATGGTTCTCCATCTTATTGTCAATCGCCTTAAGCTCTCGCCAACCCTTTGTTTCATGAATACATCTTCAATTGGTCGTGAAGAGTTGTTACTTATGTATGCTCCCAGGAATGTGGCTTGTAAATGATTAAATGATGTGATTGTGTTCCTTGGTAGACCCTCAAACCATTTTAGTGCTTCTCCAATTAGGCTTGACGCGAAATATTTACAGGTATAGCATCATGATTCTCCCATTGCAACATACACCTCATATAGGCCTTGATATGTTTGTCCGCACATGAGTTGTTCCATCGAAGATGTTTGTTAATGCGGGGAGATTGCACTTAGGAGGTATTCCTCCCAACTAGCGTGAAGGGGTTCTTTCATCCAATTGTTTCCTTCCTCCTTCCCTTCTATTGTTCAGCAATCCTCTCATTTCATTCTCTTAAGATTTGTTCATTTGCCTCGAATTTGACTCTCTTGGTCTTTTTAGCTCGCTTCTCTCCTTCGCTCGTGCCTCGTTTTGACCTTCTTGCTCGTTATTTTCTTTTCTCCTTTCCTCGCGACGCTCTTTTCTTCGTTTCTTTCTTCAATTCGCACGCCATTATATCGGTTGAATTTGTCTCTCTTTGCGCCCTCTCATATTCTTCATTAATATTTCTATTAGTACGATTTTGTTCCCTTCTTCTTTCGCGGTTATCATGGTTAAGGATTGCCTCCTCCATCTCTTGATTTTCCATTTCTTCTCTTAGCCTTTCTCATGAGCTAGCCGCGCTTGTTCAATGTAGTGTCTCTCAATGTCATCCTCGATCTCTCGGTTTCTTCTCGGTTCTTCTCTCCCGTGCAAGATTATGGGTCATTCGGTTTTTGGAGTTGCATGTTTCCTTGATTTTCCCTATTCCGCTCATTTTGAAGATTTTTGCCGAGGAATATAATGATCTTCTATTTCTCCTCTTCTCTCGCCATGCTCTATATTCGGATTTTGTGTTTCTTCATCGGTGCTTTCGTTGGTAAAACTCTCCTTCTTTCTTCTCCATTCGATCTTGAACTTGATCTCACGCTACTTCTAGATCTCCTATTTTGCAACCTCATATTTTCCATCCTCAATTCATGATTCTCGTCTTGTCAAGTTTGCTCGTTCCTTCCGCCTCTAGCCGTCTCTCTTCGTGTATTGTTTGTCTCAATCTTTCTAATTTTGCGATTTCTTCGTTACACCGGATTCATTTCTCCATTCATTTCTTGCTCTCCTCCTCTTTGTCCATTGTTCACCAACTGTTGCTCCTCCTTCTTCTCTCTCTTCTTGGATCTCCAAGTATGTACACTTACTCTATCATAAACTCGCATTTGCTACCGGGGAGATTGGTGGCTGATTTTGATCTTCTCCATCATTTCTCCTATTCATCCTTGATGATTCTTTTTCATTCCTTCTTTCTCCTAAGTCTCCCACTTCTTCTTACAATCGTTGGTTGCTCTTGTACATTTCTTCTTCTAGCCATTTTTCTTTCCAATGAATTCTTGAGTATCTTCTCCAAATCTTTTTGTTAATCCAAATTCCTTCCAATTTCTACGTCAATCTCTCGCACAGTCCCTCGTTTCTAGCGCATATGTAGTAGCAGGATTTCCCACACTACACCCCTTACTCGATGATTGAATTCATGAAGTGTTTACACGGGAAAATAGAATTACACTTAGAAGTTAAAACACTCTTAAACTTTCTCTCTCCTAATGACTTGCCTAACCATTCCAAAAAGATCCCCCCCTCTTACAGACTCGTTTAGCCATTTATATAGGGTAATACATAGTGGATGACAGCTAAGTTCCCCTTATTTTGGGAATGTCTAGTGTATGTCACTTATTGCCATGTAAAATTTTCTAGTCGTTCATTAATCTCGCGAGCCTTGTACGCGTTGCGATATTATGAATCATAATGGAAGGATCGACATCCACACAATCTGCAAAACGAGATGCTTTTCATGCATATTGTACTGTAATGAGTGATGTTAAAAAGTTGAAGTGCAATTTTTGTGAAAAAGAAGTATCTGCGAGAATTTTGCGTTTCAAAATGCATTTGGCACAACAAAGAGGTACAGTTACTCCCTGCATGCATGTGCCACCTGAGATAAAAAAATTAGCAAAAGTTGCAGTGTAAGATAAAAAGAAACCAAAAAGGCAACGAATACCAGAAACTGAATATGAAGATACATAAATTCAACATATGTATGAAAATGAACCGTGAAATCCTGTGTATGATATAGATGAAGAAGAACATGATGTTCAGGCAGAAGAACAAGCGTCGGTAACACAAAAGAAAATGGGAGGGTTCTCGAAGTTCAAGAACTTATTTGGACGAAAAAGTAAGAATACTAATGCCATAGAGGGTACATCACAGCGTCCACGGGCCTCTATGGACATACCTAGTTCTACAATGCGTACACCACACCAACCACCTAGGATGTTTGTATGTTAGAGCACTGCTCGGTCGAACTCGCAAGCGTTGTTATCTCAAGCTTGTTTGTCAATGTTAGTGATCAAAACTATAAGTATTGATTTCTAGTCTACTTATAGTGATGTCTCGGACTAGGATAGATTGTGTAGTTGAGCATTAGACTTCACGGTGTTCATAACTTGAATACGAATAACTACTAAGGAGAGATTGTGGAACTTCATCAACAAAAGGTATGTGGAGACTAAAACTCATCTATCACTTGGAAAGTCTATTTCTACTCTATCTCCTATATTGAGACAAAAGTCGTATTACTATATAGTATTCGATTATGCACATTTGAGATTTCGAGTTGAGTTTAACTCGCTTACATGTTTCTCGAAATGTGTGTTGGTAAGCTTTCACTTCAACCAAGTTCATCTTATATTCTTGACGAAAGTCAAAAGATGATCATGTGAAATCGCCGAGTAACATCTTACATGGTTTGTTTAATACAATCATTTGGTGTAGACTGAGAATGTTTCGTTATGATTATTTCAATAACTTGAAAATTTCTTTGATGCTAATAGTGTGTGAAAACGGCTATTGTCATCCTCTAAGAAAGTTTCAATGATTGGAATAAAGTTTAGAATACTTAATCATCATTGGATTATGATCATAGTATGCATTCTTGCATGTATGTGATCCATGACCGGAACTGTAGTTGTGGAATTCCGGGTACCTAAGTACACATACCCGTACGCGTACTGGCGAAGGGTTTGGGTCCGGAAATTTCTGCTGTGTTTGGAAGTATGCGTACACGTTTGCATACTGGCATAACCCAAACTTAGACCTGGTACTTAAGTATGCGTACACGTTTGCATACTTGAGTGGTTAAAGTTATAAAATCGGTTTGTTCATGAACTAATACATTTATATATTACCGATTTTGCTTCAATTGTGTTCGTGTATACTTCTATGAGAATATAGCAATTGAACAACTCTATAACTAGTTTCATTTGAGTAATTTGAACTAATTGTGGTTAAGATGAATAAGGTTGATATGAGAGTGTTCATATAGCTAACCTCGGTTAACTACCGTTGAGCCAACATGGTGTACACGTTTAGGTACGGTTACTCAAACATAAATGAAGGTACATTTCATTTTTGTATAACAAGCTAAGTTCGATCTAACGGTTGAAAGATATTAGCTTAAGTCTAATCAGGTTTTCATCTAACGGTGAATATTGAATGCTTTGTTACCAAGGTAACTTAGATTGCAAACCCTGTTTTGAAAACTATATAAGGGAGAACTCTAGCAACTGGGAAACCTAATCCCCACACCTCCTGTGTGATACTAGTTGCGACTAGAGTCGATTCTCCTTTAACCTTAGGTTTTTCACGAAACCCTGAAGTTTAACGACTTAAAGACTTCATTGGGATTATGAATCCAGGCCCAACTGTTTTCTCTGTAGTTGCGTGTTCTGATCTTACTTTTTCTATCGTGATTGAGTATTATCTTTGCTAAGATTTTCTTGAGATTTATCTCCGATAGGTAAGATTAAAAGTGGTCACAAATTAACATCTTCGTCTCATCGTTTGTGATTCCACAATATCTTATTTCGCTACCATACGATTAAGATTATTGTGAGGTGATTGATAATACTAGGTTGTTTTTCGGGAATATAAGTCTGGTTTATCAATTGGTTTCTGTGCACCTTGATTTATCAAAACACGGAACAAAACTCGTAGGTATTTCTGTGGGAGACAGATTTATCTATTCCAATAGACTTTTCTGTGTGAGAAAGATTTTTTTATCAAGTCTTCGACTTTGTTTCACATAATAATCAGGCTCGCGGATTTTTATCTGTTGATTTGATGATTACATTGTGGAACATAGATATAAACTCTTTGATATACTTTTCTAGATTGAATCTGACTGTCTAGTTGATTCTCTTGAAAGTATATTGGAGTTTGTCTATTCAGATTGCCGAACAAAATATTGGGTGTGGTTGTTAGACCCCCGCTTTTTCATTGTATATATGGGAGGAAAATATAATACTAATAAGGATTCTCAACCTAGCATGGCGAATTTTGGGAGAAGTAAAGCATGCCGGAAAAAGTTGATTCTTCTGTTGGACGTTTTTTCTATGCTAATGATATTCCCTTCAATGTGGCCAACTCATCTCAGTACCACGAGGCATTCAATGCAGTTGCAAATTTCGGCAAATCCTACAGAGTTATGTCTTCCTATAAGTTGTCGAACCCCTTATTAAGGCAGGAAAAACAAAGGATTCAAAAGGATGTGGTGTCGGTCCAACGACATTATTGGAGAGAGTATGGGTGTACACTCATGTCAGATGGTTGGAAAAACAAAAATAACCATACGGTTTTAAACTTTTTAGTTTACAGTGGCCATGGAACAACATTTTTGAAAAGCGTTGACATTGAACATAATCGGTTGACATAAGAGAATTTGATGAGTTTGTTCAGACCGGTTATAGAAGATATTGGTCTGACAAATATTGTTCAAATAGTAACTGATCAAGGATCCCAGTTCAAAGTTGTAGGTAACTATTATAACTTAACTTATTTATATTTATTTATTTGTATATATTATTAATTCATTTCTCCTTTTGTTTTAATAGGTATGAGATTGGCCATAGAGTATGGTACATTTTTTTTGGTACCTTGTGCAACTCATGTGTTGGATTTAATGCTGGAAGATACTGAAAAATTCCCGTTTGTTAAAGGTGTGATTGCAGAAGCTAGAAAAATCAGTAAATTTATTTATAATCATGCTTGGGGTTCTTGCTAGATTTAGACAACATTCTGGGGGACGCAATCTATTGCGCCCTGGCTTAACAAGGTTTGCGACAAATTTTATCGCAATCAAAAATATCATTGATCAACGTAATGCGATCGAGAGTCTTTTTGTAGACCAAGAATTTGTTGAAATCGCCAGAGAGAAAAAGTCGTACGGCTAAAGATGTGAAAAACATCATTTTGAATGAGATGTTTTGGCACACATGCCAAAACGCATGCATGATGGTTGGTCCTTTATTGAAAATGGTCCGTTTCTTGGATTCATATAAACCTACCATGGGTTATTTGTTTCATGCACTTGATACATGTGTGGAAACTATACAAAGGGGTTTGGGATCAACTCGAAATAATTCTATTGTAGGTGTGATAAACCGACGATGGAAAGATCAGTTGAATTCTCCCCTTCATGCTGCGGCGCATTTTCTGAATCCATATTATATCTACAACCTAGCAGCCAATCTCATCAACAATGAAATTTCTCAGCCCCAAGTTTGTCTCAATGAAGTTATATCAAAAATGATTAGTAGCCCTAAAGAACAAGCGACATGCATGCTAGAGGTGTGAATTTATATTAACAATTAATTTCGTAATTATATGAATTTCTATTAAACAGTTTTATGATTATTTTTTTAGGCGGGACGAATGCAAATGATGCAAGGCCAATTTACATCACCATCAACAAGATTGGCTGCTCTGCAAGGTGATCCTGTAAGATGGTGGTTGTCCTACGGTGCTCAGTTTTTACTAACGGTTAGACTCTAACCTAACGAAGTTGACTCTAGTAATCAAATCGACCATTCTCGAGTTTTGAAACTACAATATGACAATCAAACTTGACATACCAATGTTTGATGGATTCAACCGAGCAATGGTCTAACAGTAGTCTCCATGCTTCATAACGTATGAGAAGAGACACAATTCACCATCGAACTTTATATTCATTCACTACACGAGGATTATATTTAAGTTTGAGAAGAGACGGAATTATAAATCATGTTTGGGCTTGAACGGGTATATAGATAGCATTTTAACAAAACATGAGATATCTACATTTGAGATGGGGGGGATTTTTTAAGTATATTTGTATAAATGCAGATTATAAAGGCGTTTGAGATAGACATAATAATAATTTCTTTTGAAATTCGGTCGCAAGTTATATTAACGTTTAGAAACGGACGCTCCTAATAACTGCATTCAAATGAAGATGCACATAAATATAAAATCTCACTATATTTAGCAAAAGCTAAATTTCGATACCAGATCTGGCATCACATTTTATCTTTTATAACTTTACCAATTTTTACTTGTTGTGTTTGCCGACGGAAAAATTGCCAGATTTGAGAATTCTAGCCATGATTATGGTTGTTTTTGCAAGAAGAACTTAAAAAAATACAACACAACATGCTATGTTTTATGTATTCAAAAAAACAATTCCTATTATAGACAATTGTTGATCATTTTTTTATAGACATGTTGACCAATTTTTATAAGAATATATACAACATCTAAATCTATTAAGTAATAAATGAACCTTTTTAAATATAAATTTGATTTTGTTAAGTCGGTTTGAACGTTTATTTGACCGGACGACTGATAATGATGTAATAATGCAAATCAGTTATATTTTTATTTTTAAGTAATACTACATCCATTTCTGGAAGAGATGTTATCACTTTTTCATTTTAGCTTATTTTTAGATCAAAATGAAAAATGATAGTAATTCTTTTCCAAAAATGAACAAAGTATAATATTTTAAATATTATATAATAAAAAAATATATTAAGAAGATTCCATTAACTTTTGTTAAATCTATATTATAAGGAAACGGGTACTTATATTGGAAAAATCCGATTCTCGATTTTGTCATAATACGATAAGAATCGATTGTTGTCTGAGATATATATTCGTTCGTCCGTTGTGTATATGGTTGAGAATTATTATTGTTTGATATATATCCGTTCGTCCATTTTGAATATGGTTGAGATTTTATTATTCTGGACGATATTGATTATGCAGCCACCCCGGAGCAAGGTAACCCATCTTTCTACTAGCAAACCTTATATTCGTTTGCACTTTTGAACTTGCCTCGAGAAATTGTTATCGAGATTGAAGATGCATTGAAAAAGAGTGCGCGAGAACATTATTTATCGAAAGAAAACTCAAAGTTGGACAATAGCATTATTTCATATTTGGACGAAAATTGCAAGATTTTAATTGCTCTAATAGCGAAATTACAAATTCAATACCAAATACGTGGCAAGGGGTGAGATTATTGTGAATCCATACTTTAATGTAGTAACAAATCCAAAGTGACGTACTGCCTAATCCATACTTTAGTGTAGTAACAAATCCAAAGTGATGTACTGCTTACATACGACGTCACCTGCATTTTAAATATCTTCTTTCGTTTTCCTAAATTAATGGGTACCTTGAGTGCAACAAAATGCAGGCCTTATGCTCAAGGGAAAAAAAGAACTATAGTGTTTTGACCTAATCAACAAACATCGGAGCCGGGACCGCTCAATCCCTATATTTCAACCTAATCACGACTAACCTTAATATGTGGTCTTCGTTTGATATTAGATTTCCTAATTAACGGTCGGGATCTGTTGATGGGTGAAAACGATTTGCTGCTTTTTGAGGAAAACTGGAGGGTTGCGGGGTTCCTCGATCGAGCAAATTGACTAAACCTTTAACAGATGCACTGCAGGGAGTGCTTTGAGTTCGAGAGATCAATTTGTAGGACTCCGACCTAAACCAAGAAAATATCCGTTCCAGAGTCAATTCGGTTACAAAGAGGGATGAGGGTCGATCTGTAGGACGAAAGCTGGGAATTATGTGAGATCAATGAGTATTGAAGGATTGTGGATGTGTTGGAGATCTACAAATTTTTTGAACTGTTGAGTTCAGATAAGTTCAGATACGATGATTATGATTAAGTTCTGATAGATTCAGTTTAGTTAAGTTAAGTTATCAAATCATAGATTGATGAACCTATTTATATATATTGCATAAGTAGTTAACACATTGATCTCCAGTAAGTGTGACGGTTGCAGAGGAGTGGAAGAATGTGGGAGTGGGAAATCATGGTTGAACCAGCTCCACATGCGTGGGAGAATTGGTTGATTTTCCATCCACCACTTTGCTAACTCCTTCAACTACTTGCACGACTTACTCATAATGATCATCGTGGATGTACGCACGTCATGTAGGCCGCCATACCAAAACCCTACTGAATATCCCCCATGTGACACGATTGATGTCTCATGAATACGGAGTCTGCAAGGCAGATGTGTATTTAATTGGTCAATTTGACTTGACTAGACCATGAGTCTTAGCCTTGATGAGTCGAGCATAATGGATGAATGTGGTATGTTCTGAGACTCATGGATTGAGCATAAGGTATCTGTTGGGAAAAAATAATGCACAAACGTCGAGTCTGATGAATTGTGATGTGTCATTTTACCAGTTGAGGCAATAATGATGTTCTGATAATTTGGATCGACGCGCGTCCGATGAGATTGCTAGATCATGGACCTAATCTGATATGTCGATCATTTGACAGGAAATCAAATATTGATGAGTTATGTAGAGTGCTCATTTGTGATCTGATATGTCATGAATTGTCGAATGATAAAGTAGGAATTAGAGTATTAAATATTGAATGATCAATGTCTGTCCAGAATGATCGGCCGAGTGGATGGCCGTTTAAATCATGTTGCTCTCGGATAGTCGAGCAATTAAAATGTTGGTAGCAGGACCGAACATTAAAATTAATTAAAACATTGATTGCTGGATCAATGTGAAAGTTATCGACGTTTATCGAATTATCGTAAATTCGAAACCCTAATTTTGGATAACCCTGAATCCTGAAGATGAAGAGTTGTCCAGTGTGGGTCAAGGAATATCACCAACCGATGGGCATGAAAGTCGGCCATTGGTTGTGGATGGACGTTTAAGCGTGTAGATAAATGTCCATGGACAAGGATTCATTATTGGAGAAAATAGAAGATATGAATAATTATTTAAAATAATAATGAAGAGGCGTGGGACCGACTGGCCATGATGGCCAAGGGACCGAACAAGTCCGATCATGGTGGTGCACGGGCCACCATGTCCCTCGCGCGTCCATTCCTGAAAATCTTAAGTATTTTATTGCACACTTGTGCAATATTTTGTATTTTCAGAGGAGTTTGATCTTGACTGAAATTCTTAATTTTTGCTTGAATGAGAAATTAGGGTTTTTTGCTCGCACGTCCAATATATAGGATATCAAAATAATGTTATTTTAATATTATTGGTAAAAAAGACCTAATAGCCGTGGGATTAGGCTTTTTTTTTTTATTTAGAGTTGAGCAATATCTGGAGAAATATGGAGAATTATGAGTTTGCATGAATGTGGGAGTCAAGAGTTGAGGGAAATAATAATATAATAATAATAAAATAAGGAGTTGGAGAGGCGTGGGACCGGCCATGGCCGGCCGGCCGGTGGGCCCGATCCCATGATGCCTCTTTCCTTTTTTTTTTATAATTATTTTCCAACTTTGCTTAGCTCTTCATATTTCCTCGTTCGTCCATATTTTTGGGTGCTCATTCGTTCATCATTGATAAGTGAACTCGCACCATTTTCTCGGGGCTTACTCGGTGAGAAAAGTGAATATCTATTACTAATCTATGGAATTCAGCTGAGAAAAGCCGTGAATTGAAGTAATGAGATATTATGATAAAATAGATTATTTTCTAGGAATTCTATCGATGAATATTGCACTAGAATTAATTAACGGATGGCTCTATACTAGCAGGCAATCTGTCTAGGAGCATTATTTACTCGAGAGTTGAGATATGAGATAGTAGAAGCATCATACTCGTTCTGAATGTTTATTCTGCATAGTTAGCGAACATTTGGGACATCCTGAAGATATTGTTGCTCTATACTAGTGGCCAATCCATCTAGTATCCGTCCAATCATTCTCGATTTTACACAAAAGTGAATGTTGGAATTTCTTTGTATAAATGATGAAATATGCATAATATTGAAAGCTCAGTTGAGAGGCTTTAACGATTGCATATGCATGCTTTGGGAGGCTATACACTCAGTTAGAGATTATCTTGACATGAGCTTTCATGCCTAAATTGTAAAATATGAATTTCACATGCTCGTCTGAAGCTAGGTCAGAAATATGCAAAATTATGATATTACAATTTTAGCCTTTGTCAAAAATCCACCATCAACAAGATCGTTGGCCCCGACTAATTTTAGCCAACCAACTAAACACCGAGTCCATAAGCCCTGACTAATTTAACTCCTGGGCCAAGTTACTATCTAGTTTATTATAATATATCCAAAATTATTTGGGTGTATTTTGTGTTTCCTCCCATCTAAAGATGTCTAATTTGCATTACCTCCTCCAGAAATTGCTAATTAGAAAAACCTCTCATCGTTAGGTTATCTGCCAGGTGTCAGCTTGGTGAGTCACCGTTAGGGGAGGTAATGAACATTATATATTTTACAAAGGGGATGCAATGCAAATTGATGATGTGTCACCTAACGGATACCTAGACAAATAACATAATGACGGGTGGTTTTGGGAATTAGCGATCTTGAAGGGAGGTAATGCAAATTAGCATCTTTAGAGGGGTGGAAATGCAAAATACTTATACAAATATTCAAATAACATAAATTAAGTGTGCTTAGTGTGCTAATATGACACAACATGTTATTCGCATGGTTCGTATCAGTATCGTATCGATCCTCATAGATAAGATACGATATGGCGATATCGTTGATACTGACTGACACATACCCACTTTGGAGATCTCTGTCTAACTAAGGTATGATTGTCCTTCATCTTATAGAATTATTGAATCCAAAAAATATCATAATTCAAATAAATTATTACATTAGACATGATTGAGCATATCAAAGTTGAGTTAACCTCTTCAAAACTTGAATAACTAGTAAATGGTGACTTTTCTCTTCAGGCATTGGATATTGAGATTGTTGATCCAAATTATATTGATTCTCCATCTTGAAAAAGGATTGATCAGTGAATGATATTGAATGCATTTGCTGGTTTAGACTATTAAATCTTGATTCATCGTGTGGATATTGAGACCGTGTATCGATCATCTTGACTGAACTATTTTCTTACCTTCCCGACGTTGCCACTAATACAATGGATTATACTCACCTTCCCAACATTCACAAATATTTCCAAAATATACTAAAAGATGGAGGATCAGGGGACATGATTATATAGACAGTATCCAACAATATTTCCTGACCCCAGATCTAAACCTATTGAACGATCGATATGATAGCATGCATTAGACAAAGAACGTGTGAAAGACCGGAAATTACGCCCAAAGCACTAATCGCGCATGCCATAACTCCCTGATGCGTTACACTGATGCTAGTGATCAGGTCGTAAAGATTCTCTTCACTCCAGGCAAATACACACACATTTTTCTTTGTAAGAATGCTTGGAAAGCATGATGCCTTACACTTAGCTTCCACATTGTTCCAACTTACCCTTGTTCTGCGATGGGTATAAAGCCATATAGGCTAACACTGATGCAATATTACATGCATCACAACTTACGAGTATTGTTTAAGCATAGAGCATGCCTTTGGATTTGCATATTGGCCATTGCAAGCCTATTTCTGCTTCCTTATTTCGCTTGGCATTGAGTTGAATGCATATACGTAGTTATATATCTTGTGTCAAGGGTGCATCAACGAGACTCATGTAGTAATTACCTTGTACCATTCCTTGAGATGTCAATGGATTATGCAAGATCCCCTAACTTGCATACCGATTTAGCTTACTTTCCAAGCTATGCCAAATGCGCAGTTGGTGCATGCCTACGTCGAAGGACTTGATAGGAAATATGAGCATCCAAGGAATGGAAATTACCTTATCAAGTATGAAAACAACCATATCTTGCATCTCTTAACCGAGCTAGATGATATGAGTTATTATAATATAACAATCATGTCGCAATTAGATGATATATAAGCGACACCATGCCGAACTATTAATGCTGCGACTCATTGCGGATGCCTACGTACCCTACTCCGTACCTTGAAGGGATCAACCACTGACTGTAGTTCATCCATGTCGGGACAAGCAAAATTAAAGCTAACTCATATTGTAAGGACAAAGGCCAAGCAATAGCCTAGTCCATATAGGTCAAAGGGTCATTTGCAAATGATGCACAAGAATATGCATCATTGGCCTTTCCTTCGTGTTGCACCATGGTGGTGCAATATTACTTCGCAATGTCGCAATGATGATGCATGAAGCTATCTCGGGTGACCAACGCGCCATAATGATATTTCAGAATCATATAAGCTTTACTGGCTAAGCTATGAAGCTTATGTGCATATACGTTATATGCAACTTCAATCAACTACCGCGCCCTATATATGTCTTGTTGACATTTCTCCAACTAAAAGTTGGGGAGTACTTTGACATGCTTGTGATGTAGTTTTTACAGTGGTAAGAAAAGTGGTTCGTTAAAGACTTGTAGAGATTTGATTTTAGAATTATATTTTAAAATAGAAAACTCAAGACGATGTTATCAAAATTTTAAAAGCACTGAGACTCGGGATTCCACCAATCTCCAATTTCTATGTGATTTAATCTAATCAATATTCATGCAACTCTTTACGTTTAAAGTGATTCTAATATTTTCGCCTAGACAAGTAGATTCTCAAAACAATAGTTGTAAATCGAAAGCATGGACCATCAAAAGACTTCACCTAATCATGACCCATCAATTGAGAACACAACCACTTAATCAGAATCATATATGCAATTTTAGTTCAGTGCAAATAATCATAAAAGAGATTGCAAAAATTAATTAAATAGAAATTACCATATAGTAATTTGAAAAATGGATTCCTCCGTCGCCTCAGCAAAGGGGTTAGCTCCTCATATTAATCACGTTCTCAAAATAGTTGTTCATAGCTCAAATAGGTGAAAAACAAGAGAAAACTAATAAAGCAGACATTTTCCAACGCTGTAGTGGCGTTACAAACAACTGTTACAACGGGTGTTGAACTGTTACAGAGAAAAGATGACAAGCTTATGATATGTGATCTATTGAACAACGATACTTCTGTTGTGTTGTATGAATAAGACCGCCTCTGCGACTGTCCTCGTCTGTCCAATGTTCTTCAGCTTCACTTCTTCACCAACAGCATGTGAATATTCCCGCAACTTCACCTGCGCTTCTCTGCTCCGATTCTATCGTCCCCAAACTCTCGACTCCCCCTGGGTCTCGAAACAACTTATATATACTTAGAAAACCCCAAAAATCCCTAGGTAATCTCCTTTTTCTTCACCCAAAAGTCTCGGCTTTTCCTTCGTGTAAGTCACGTAAAATTCCTTTTTTTATCTTTGTTTTACACGTCTTTGGATGTTTGAAGCTTCCTAAGATAACAGAGGAAATATTGTTCTTCCAATCCTCACGTAACTTCCCAAATAAACTCGACAAATCCCGAGTATATTTCTCCTTCTCTGTTTTATCAAAAGTCGAGGAAATCTTCCTTTGTTTTCGATTTTAACACGCCTACCCATCCTGTTTCAAGAAATCAGGCCCAAACCGAACCATATCTGTGAGAAAGTCCGAGTAAATTCAGCCCAAATCTTTCCCAGAAGCTCACGTATTCAACAGCATTATCCTCTCCTGATTCACCGAGATATATATGGAAACTTGTATTTCTTCGACTCAAAGCCAACTGCCAACCCTGTTTGGTCTCCACAACTCCATACCAGTCCATATCCATGTAAAATTCCGGCAGAATCTTCATCATTTTCTCGCCTGAAATTCACGCTGCTGAATAATTTTTTTTCCCGCCAAAACTTTATTTAAGCGGAGAAGAAAGTGATGTCCCCCTAACCACTGATGGGGTGTGAATAGCAGGTGGGGGTAAATAGTATTTAGGGTGCCCCTTAGCCAAGACTGGGGTCATTTTAGCACATGACCTGGGGTGTAAATATAACTTTTCTGGGACGTCTCCAACATATTTCCGGGGAGTCTGTAGTACGTCTTCTGGGACCACTTTTCGAGCTAATTTCTCCGCAAAAGCTTATTTCTCCAAAAACACCTACAAAAACATAAAATAATCAAATAACTTCAAAATCGAGCACTAACAATATACATTATTGAGATCAAAATAGACACAAAAATGCGTCTATCAAATACCCCCAAACTTATTATTTGCTAGTCCTCGAGCAAATCAAATCTAGAAAATAAAATCCTAACTCACTGTCGCAGGCATCGTCGGTTGCATTTAGCGTATGCAACAAGCCTTTAAACCCCTACATGGCCCTAGTGGCCGAGTTATAGTCTCGGGAGGGCTTACAAGAGATATATCCACAAAACCTTTGCTCCAGACCCTAGCTATCTAGGCAGAACCTTGGAATACACTAAAGAATCTCCTTGGTTGGCATACTTATTGACTACAGGAGGAAGTACCCTGATGCGAAATTCCAATTTTTGTACACGAGTTTGCACTCAAGCATACTAAAATTCATATATAAGTGACTGAGCTTTACTCAGATAGTTTCTGGACATCATAACCGGAGTCAACCAATCACATGGATAGATTAAGAAGATGGATGTAGAGAAAAACGTAGATGGTTTTGATGTTGATTAAGGTGAACGGTGTTTCCCATATCTGTCTGAAGGCCACTGCCAAAATAAACCTATCCTAATGGACTGAGATACTGGTCTGGACTAATATCAACACACATGCATATACAAGGGAACCAGTGGTCGATAATCCTAACTCTAGGTAAACACAACTGGCATATACAAGGGTACCAGTGGTCGACTTTATTAAATTTATTCCGGTTGGTCTGATGGTCAGGTCTCATTTTTTTTTTTTTTTCATTTTTCTCATTTTTTTTTCATTTTTTTTTTCATTTTTTTTTTTGTATCTCGGTCACTCAATTTCACCCTAGCAGTGGTAACAACTTGATTCGTGTGCCCCACCAAATCACTTAGAAACATATTTAAAAGAAAAGAAAATAAAAACAGAAGGTGAAAAGGATTCAACGAGATATGGCAAAACTACCATGTTTTTTTTCTAACACCTGAGCTCTGTGCTTTTATGAATAGACTCTTTAGATGTTTCCATCTAATCAGATTGGTTCCTCAACTCGTACAACCAAGATGCTTCCATCCACTTAGATTGGTTAGTGCCATCCTTAATAAGCATAAATTTCTAGGCTCTGAAGTTTATTTATTGCAACTAAAAAGTTTCTCTCATACCCCCAAACTTAAATCTAACATTGTCCTCAATGTTCTAAAGATGAAATTTAAAACATGAACAAGGAGAAAATGATACCATTTGAAGCAAAAGAGTTAAGGAAAGATATTACCGTGTTGCATGAGAATGGGTTACCTCCCAAGAAGTGCTAAGTTTAACGTCTTCAGCCAGACTAAGAAAGGATTAGTCACCTCATATCATAAAGAAATAACCGAAACAACTGCGGATCATCTGCATAAAAAGTGTTAACACAGATAAAAGGAAACTGCAACAAACCAAGAATAAACATAGCACACCCTTGCCTAGTTTCCTGTTTAAGACAACTACATATAGTTGTGGTTCAGGTTCAGGTTCAGGTTCTATAAAGGGGTCTAAATAAAATATTTTTATGGGCTGCACCTCTTCATAAGTAAGATCCGAAATATCAGGTTCTAAGGTCTGGAAAATTTAGAAGCACATAATAATAACCTGAATAATTGAGGATCCTCTAAGTCAATCAGATTTGACTTACACAATTGACCATAATGAGAGTGGTGGTCATTCTTAAGCAAATGTGTCAATTCTATTTTCCTAAAATAATTAGGTTTAGTCTCAGAACTTAATAATTGACACATTTCAAATTCAAACGTTCCCACATTTGGAAGAAAAATATTTGGTGGGAAAACAAAGTCAATCTGGGTATCATAGCCTGGGTAAACCACATCAACCAGAGGATGGGTTTCTAACAATTGAACTTCCTTATGGACATCACTAGGTTCAGGAAAACATGTATGAAGATAATCTTTTAAAATGGTTGAGGCACATATGTCAAGTCCCAAGTGAGGGATCTCTATAAGAGCTAAAGGTAAGGCACGTGGAGAATGATAATCACCCCCAAACGTAGAATTTTGGGTGTCTCTAGATAGACTAGCTACAATTTCCCTAATTTCTAGATCATCAGAATCCTTAAAATGGTCAATTGCTTCTTCTAGGTTATACTCAGGTGATGCATCCTCACTCATATTTGAACTCTCTACGAGTCTATCTTCTTTGTCTAAGGCTAATGTTTCTAAATCACAAGACTTTAAAACAGTATGCTCAGAATAAACTCGCCCCTCTAAACCATCATCGGCTTCGTAATCATAAAGGAATACTACATCGTCTAAAACCCTGGTATCTCTAGTCAAATCCTCGTCCTTTTGAATAGGTGAATAATTATTAAAATAATTTGAACTAGAAATAATATTATAATTATAAAGCTCAATATGAGTAACAAATTCCTGATCACTATGCCTACATATTTCAGATTCTTCATCAGCACTATCCTCATCATAATCATCATAATAGCATTAAAATGGTTGAACCTCATCTAAACATGTAGTGTTACCAATTATAACCTCGTCATCTTGATTATGCAAATAATTATCCTCATTTTCAAGGGTATTATCGGAAGAAACACTATATTGGAAATTAAGACTATCTTGAGCAAGTTTTTCCAAAATCCTATTTGTATTCTCAGTAAATTGCTTGAGAGACTCTTCTAGAGACATCCTAGTTGACTTCTCTGGGGACTCGTCCAGAATATTAAAGGTTTCCTTCATAAATAAGGAATGATTCTTGAAAGCCTCTTCTATAGAAATAGACGAATTATTTTGCTCATATGATTGATGGGTGTGCGAATAGTAATTGGGTTCACCATGGTATGAATCATAACCTTGAAAACGGGGATGCTCCCAACCACTATTCACACTATGGTCAAAGTTGTAATGTCCGTTTTGAAAATCAGTCGGATATTCGTTGTATTGGCTATTGTAATACCAGTTCGACATTCTATTGCAGGGGTGTGAGTTGTCACATAAAATAAAACTCACTGACAGGAAATTCGTGGGTGGATAGAGTCTTACCTCCCGTACCAGACGGGCGATGAACATTTGAAGTCGACTCAGGCCACCGACTCCTATGCCAGTGTACGAACCCGAGGGGCCGAGACAGTATCGTAACTGTCATCCTTCCCTACAAACAGTTTATATTTAATCTCAACCCTTCCTTAGGGTTTTAAAAATAATATCAAGTCCAAATTAAAATAAAGTCCAAAAAGTGTCCAAAAATAAAAAGAAAAATTACAACAATGAAACCCTATTTACAGTTTCTAAAAATAAAAAGAAATAAAGTCCAAATAAAATAAATATATACAAAATCTTCTTCACTCCTTGGACTCCTCTTTTCTTTCCTTCTTTGGCGATGCTTTCCTTTTATAGCACTTTTTCTTTCCTTGTAGCTTCGCTCCAAATCTGAAAAGAATCAAAAAAAATACCAAAGGCGTAAAAGAGAACAAAAAATAATAAAAATAAACCTAAAACAAATCTAAATACAAGTCCGCGCGTAAAAGAGAACAAAAAATAATAAAAATAAACCTCTTCTATAGAAATAGACGAATTGTTTTGCTCATATGATTGATGGGCGTTTATGGGTGAAAACTATTTCTGCCGGTTTTGGTAATTTGGGGTGTGAGGATGAGAAATGAGTTTAAACCTTTAACAAATGCACTGCGCGGTGAGTGCTTGTAGATTCGAGAGATCAATCTGTGCAAGTCCGGCCTAAACCAAGAAATGGCCGTTCCAGACTTGTTTCGGTCACAAAGTGAAGGAGATGGGTTTGATCTTAGGGAGGGAAGCGAAGAAGGTGTTGAGAATGTGAAGGTGTTGGCTATGAATGACTTGTATCGTAAAGCTGGGCGGCTTGCGGGTGTAAGCTATCGGTTTCGGTGTTTGAATACGATGGTATCAACACTTGCCTCTCGTTGTCCTGGACTTGTTCTTGTTTCTCTCTGTGTTTGGAAAATAGGGAGGAGAACCTATTTATACAAGTCTTTTAGCCTAACCTTCGTATCTCGTGGGAAGTGGAGAAAGTGGAGTGATGGAGTAGTGGAGTCGTGTGTTAGTGTCACACGACCAGTCTTGCCCACTTCTCCCATCATCACTAACCGTCCATGACTTCCTGACACGTTCTTGTGATGTAGCATTGCGCGCTGCACGCTGTAAACCGCCAGACCAATACCCCAGTATGTATCCCCCAGTTTGTGACATGATTGATGTCTCGAGTGTGTGGATCGTGGAACCCACAGAAAGTAGCATGTAATGCTAAATTGAATAACGGCAGTTATTCAGGAGGTCGATACTTGTGAAGTATCGTGTGTATTTTATGCAAGTCCTGCATCATGGTGTGGTAAAGTGACGGGTGGTGATCACCAAGATGCCTTACTGACCAATTAACTCCTGACCAGGGTTGTATAACCAAGCCGGTGAAGTTGGACAGACGAGATGATCTTTGAGACACTCATTTGCGACCGTTGATGAAATTAGGGTTTTAGAGGAGGTGCGCAAGCATCCATCTTAAGCCTGGTCGAATCCAAGCTTGGGATACGATTTTGGCCAGGCCGATCGTACATGTGTGTAGACGGCATGACGGTGTAGGCGCCTATACCCCATTACCTCACGAAAGTATGATCTGGGCCACTCAATTCGTCTGGTGAAGTTGAGTGGTCGAGATCAATTTGTGACAGAAAACTAGTGCCGCAAGAGCCGCACATCATGCCATCTTCAGGCGCGCGTTCCAAGACAACCAATTCTTGGTCGGTCTTGGCCGATCGGTCTGGAGTGTAGGTGGTAGGCTGGTGTTCACGCCCATACCTGACTATCCCATGAAAACGTGATCTAAGCCACTCAAATCGTCCGGTGCAGTTGAGTGGTCGAGATCAGTTTGCAGTTTGGGAAGTGTGACCACGCTAGTTTGGACGCGCATTTTGGGATATCCAGGCATGATATGCCTTGGCCGATCAGGTGAGGGGAGAGACGGGCCCACTGTGGTCATGCTGGTATGACCCGACCTGCTTAATCTAATCTGGGACCCTCCATTCGTGCCGGAGAAGATGGACGCTCGTGATACTCGAAACCCTAATTTTGGCTTTCACGGCCGTGTAACCATGCTCTGTTCGGGCGCATGAATTGGGATGACCAACCATGGTTGGTCCTGACCGATTGGTCAGGTATGTAGGCGGGCTCACGGTGATTGTGTTGACATGCTCTGGGCCCTTTGAATCTACATCTACACCCTCCATCTATACTTGCGAAGATGGATGGTTGAGACTGTTTTGCGACACATGTAATGTGACGCAAACCCTAATTTAGGGGTTTCCATCCATACTGCTCTGGTTTGGACGTTTTGGCAAGCTATGCCAATCTTTTGGGGAGGCCGACCATGCGGGGTCCGCGTTGGTTTCGGTAGTGAATATTCCATACCTGCTTGGGGGTTATGGAATTGATCTGGGCCATCCAATCATGCTGGTGAGGTTGGATGAACGAGATCATATCCAGACTGATACGGACAATCCGGATGCTCAATCGGGCTAGTATAACACACAGAGAGTTCTCAATCGGGATAGTATAACACACCGAGAGTTGCAGCCTGTACGGGTATTTCGTACATGCTTTCATTATAATGCTTGGAGGTTCGTGTTGCTCTGTTTGAGAGCAACACTCGCCGTCATGCCGCACCGATAATGAGTACAGAAATACAAGGCTGCTCACGCATTAATTAATAATGCTATAAATTCACAGGGTATATGGGATTGTTGCTACATGCTCCAACCTGGATGAATTTCGTGTATTTAATTCACAGAATGGGATTGTTACCACATGCTCCATTCTAAGGTGAATTAGTAAAGTGAAGAAGTATTCAACACTTATTAATGGCTTTATCTTTTACAAGATGTTAGCGCATAATTTATAATTTTAACCTTAAATGAAAATCCACCATCAACATTAAGTCCCCTGCCTAGCACGTAATGGTTACACCATTGTGGGGTAGGCATGAGATGGTGACAGTTAAAGACAAAGCTTATGAGACAAAGTTAGATGTTACCAGGAGATACGGGTCATCATGTCCTTGGAGCATGTCACGTTCAAGAGGCGTCCAGGCGAGTGTTCCCCTAGCATGATGTCGGTCTTGCCTGCTTCGATGGACTTTTACGCCTGTTCGTTCGTGGGGCTCTTGCACTGCTTGATCGAACGTGGGCTTGATGTGCTGTTTTGGTTAATCGTGGGTCCGTTGCGTCGCTTGATCGAACGTGGGACCCGATGTAAGCATGCTTGATTCGAACATGGGCAGATGTGCATGCTTCGATCAAACGCGGACCACCGTGTACATGTTTCAAACGTCGGCCATGTCATGTGCCTACTTTGACCGTACGGTTGATGTAATTGCTCGAGTGTCATCTTGCTACTTCGACCAAACAGAGACGACCAGCTAGCTTGACTAAACACTTTAGGACTTGATGCTTTGACCAAATACCGGCCTTCTTTGTTTGCTTTGCTCGAACGTGGGACCCGATGTGAGCAAGCTTTTTTTTTTTTTTTTTTAAATGAACCTTGTGTGCTCAAATGTAAATGTGGGTCCTGTAGAAAGCGTTGAAGCAGCTTCTGGAGCAGGCCCGGGAGAGCGTTGAAGTGTTGGAGCTGAAACGCCTTCTTCTGGAGAGAGAGCTTTGATTGGGGACTACTGTATCCGCTTCGACCAACTGGGCCGGGATCAAGTGGGACCCGCCGCGTGCTCGATTGAACGTCGACCACGTGTTTCGACCGAAAACCGACCCCGCTACATGCGCTGTTTTATTCGAATACCAGCCTTGTGACTTTGATCAATACCATACTTGAAACTTGAGCAATACCGACTTGATCAATACCGGACTTGTGACTTGATCAACACCGGACTTGAAACTTGAGCAATACCGGACTTGTGACTTTATCAATACCGGACTTGTGACTTGATCAACACCGGACTTGAGACTTGAGCAATAGCGGACTTGTGACTTGATCAATACCGGACTTGTGACTTGATCAACACCGGACTTGAAACTTGAGCAATACCGGACTTGTGACTTTATCAATACCGGTGTTTGGACCCAATACCAGCCTTGTGTACTCCAACGTGAATGTGTGTTTTGTCGTGTGTGACTACACATCTCACGCATTTTTATACAAGTACTGACTCATGTCTTTTATTGTAGAATGAAGAAAAGAACTCCTGTTGAGATGTCTTCCGGGGATAATGCTCGTGCCAAGTCGGGAGGTGTTGATGACTTCAAAGATATGCCGAACATTGATGATGAGTTGTTCACCGCGCCCTTTCAACTATATGAAAATATTCGTTCCACAAGATAACCCTTCTCCTATCGACTTCAAGGTTTTTCATGCTCCGCTGGGCCCTCATGAAGGATTGATGAGACGTATGTTGAGCAATGAGTACATCAAAGATAACTTGACCAAGAGCACAGATTATTGATGCAGCTTGAGTGTTTAAACGGCTCGAGAGGATGTTAAAGTGGTTTCTGGTGCGAACGTTGAGGTGGATCCTGGAGAGAGTGTTGAAGAAGGATTCTGAAGTGAACGTGGGTCCCGGAGAGAGTGTTGAGGCGGCTCTTGAATAGACCATTGAAGCAGATTCTGCTAGAGGGAGTGTTGAAGTGTTTCCCTCTTCAGTTCGATTTACCCTTGAGAATTCCATGCTTCTTGACTGACCATCTCTCTCATGTTGAAGAATTCCTTGACTGACGATAAAGGAACTTCATGCCGAGCCTCAGTCCCCAAGCGTGGTTTACATGGTTTGTTCGTAGTGGTTGTTGTCGAGCCAGATATGGAATATCTTGGACATTGTTTCATCATTGTGGGAGTCGTGCATGTGGTACTGGAGTTGGAGTTGACGAACGCGCAGGATGTTGTATCTCGGTGGTTTTCCTCTTGCTGCTTCAGGGAACTGCTTACAGAAGGCTGAAGGTTGTATCGCCTGTTGGTGAGATATATGCCCCTACAAACATTATGAGGCTCTTCATTACCGGCAGGCCTGTTTCTTTCTATCAGGGCATATGTTGTTGTAGATGAGCGTTCAACAACTCCAGAGGATGACCAAAATCGCGGATTCTCCAACATAGCATGATAGACATGTACCACTGTCTGATAAAGTGACTCGCCCGGATCTTGTTCGATATGACGCGTGGACATCGTTATCTTCTTGAGGCTGCTCCCTTGAGGTATCGGCTCCAGTAGAAGATTTCCGTCATAGAGCGTTGATACGTTGCACCGGTATTCTTTAAACCAAATGGCAGTATGGTATAATAAAAATTTCCGAGAGGAGTTCGAAAAGCTATCTTACTTGCATCATACTCGTACATCCTTATCTGGTTGTAGCCGCTACATCCATCCATGGAGGAAAACATGCCGTGTCCGCTGGTTGCATCTACTAACATGTCGATGTTAGGTAGAGGAGGATCATTTTTGGCAAAGACACTGTTCAAGTCTCTGAAGTCTATGCATCACCTGATCTATCCATTTTACTCGTGTCTGAACTACAACTGTTTAAACGACTTGGATCCAGGTATGACATGTAGATGATGGGTGACCAATTTTCATCTAAATCCGGCATTTCTTCATATCTCCAAACGAATATGTCCTGGTACTCTTTGAGAAGTCCCACGAGCTTCGTGCGTTTATCTGTACACAAGGTTGATCTGATGGAGATAGGCCTAGGAGATTCCTCAACGATTTCAATCTCATTAGTTGTAGAGTTGGTGCCATCTTGCAGCTGTTGTGGAGCATCTAGCACTTGTTCTTGTGGTTCGTTGCTATTATAGCATTCCATTGGGTGGAGAGACTGGGTAATAGTCTCCCATGCTAATTGATAATGGCAGTGTCGGTATACTGTTTTCTCTTTCTGGTCACGACTCGCCATAAAAGTTCGTTCCCTCTTCGTGGGTCGTGGATTCACAGGATGGAGAAGAATGCTTCGTCAGCAAAGATGCATCGTGGGTTTTAGCCCTCAATGATGCAAGCCGGTCTTCTTCCTGAATTGACGCCCACGTGGGGAGTGGGACGCAACGAACTTGTCTGATTCTTTTCGCGGAGCTTTTCCCGTATGTGCTGGTCTTCCGTACGACTTTGCCTGGGAGAACCTTGGACGTCCTGAGAATCTTGAGAGTAATCACATTCGAAGATGCTCCTGTGTAGATAAAGGCAGTCTTGAACTCTGAATCCTTGATGCGTGCGGTGACATGTGGGGCACGGTCGTGACCTTCCTCTGGTTGATTGCAGCAAAACGTCTCCGCGCGCTGATTCTTCGAGAGGTGTGAAAGTTCGCATAAACTTTCCACTAGAGAAACCGCTTCCCGATCCACCGGCCTCTGGTTCATAGTGAAACTATTGACTTGAGGAGGATTGTTGTGAGGATCAGTCCCCAGTGTAAGAGTCTCCATGACAGGACCGCTCATATCTGATGTCGCTTCTTTGATCAGGTCCATGGAGGTCCGCGCCGCTGAAGTACCTTCTCCGGTGCGTTGAATGCGTTCCTTTTTTTCTCCAGGGGCTGTCGCGGCTCTTATGGCAATCGATCAGTTAATGTCTTAAGAAAAGTGAGTACCTCTTTCTGAGTTGCGGCCATATCCGTTTGAGTCTTAGCAAGAACTTCATGCTTCTCCATCAAGTCTGCAATGTCAATGGGGGATGGTCCTCCTCTCGTCCCTCCCGGCTCCTCGTCCCGATGAAGGAGTGGAAGTTGTTGCTCGGTGACTACCAGAGGTGTTACACTTGATGAGATGCCGGGATTTGCGGCTGCTCCGGCTCGGTGATGGGAGGTGTTACACTTATTGGAACATCTCCGCTACGCCGGCAGTGGTAGAAGTGACGGCTCCATAAGATGTAATGACCACGGTAGCTCCACTGACAGGTACATCGACACCGGGAGTGTTATCCACACTAGCTCCATCAGAATTGATTGCTGATCCAGACCTGAGTTCTACCATTTGAAATGGATTGATGATTGAATTGGTCCTAAGATCTACCCTTTTCGAATTGATAAAATTGAATCGGATTTTGAAGAAATTGACTTTACAACCGAGAGATTAACCTCCCACTGTGGTCGCCAATTGTTTATGGGTGAAAACTATTTCTGCCGGTTTGGTAATTTGGGGTGTGTGGATGAGAAATGAGTCTAAACCTTAAACAAATGCATTACGCGGTGAGTGCTTGTAGATTCGAGAGATCAATCTGTGCAAGTCCTGCCTAAACCAAGAAATGGCCGTTCCAGACTTGTTTCGGTCACAAAGTGAAGGAGATGGGGTTGATCTTAGGGAGGGAAGCGAAGAAGGTGTTGAGAATGTGAAGGTGTTGGCTATGAATGACTTGTATCAGAAAGCTGAACAGGCTTGCAGGGTATAAGCTATCAGTTCCGGTGTTTGAATACGATGGTATCAACACTTGCCTCTGTTGTCTGGACTTGTTCTTGTTTCTCCGGTGTTTGGAAAATAGGGAGGAGAACCTATTTATACAAGTCTTTTAGCCTAACCTTCGTATCTCGTGGGAAGTGGAGAAAGTGGAGTGATGGAGTAGTGGAGTCGTGTGTTAGTGTCACACGACCAGTCTTTCCCACTTCTCCCATCATCACTAACCGTCCATGACTTCCCCGACACGTTCTTGTGATGGCGCATTGCGCGCCGCACGCCGTAAACCGAGACCAATACCCCGGTATGTATCCCCCGGTTTGTGACATGATTGATGTCTCGAGTATGTGGATCGTGGAACCCACAGAAAGTAGCATGTAATGCTAAATTGAATAACCGCCGTTATTCGGGAGGTCGATACTTGTGAAGTATCGTGTGTATTTTATCGTAGTCGCATCATGGTGTGGTAAAGTGACGGGTGGTGATCACCAAGACGCCTTATCGACCAATTAACTCGACCAGGGTTGTATAACCAAGCCGGTGAAGTTGGACGGACGAGATGATCTTTGAGACACTCATCTGCGACCGTTGATGAAATTAGGGTTTTAAAGGAGGTGCGCAAGCATCCTCTTGACTGGGTCGAATCCAAGCTTGGGATACGATTTTGGCCAGGCCGCTCGTACATACGTGTAGACGGCATGACGGTGTAGGCGCCTATACCCCATTACCTCACGAAAGTATGATCTGGGCCACTCAATTCGTCCGGTGAAGTTGAGTGGTCGAGATCAATTTGTGACAGAAAACTAGTGCCGCAAGAGCCGCACATCATGCCATCTTCAGGCGCGCGTTCCAAGACAACCAATTCTTGGTCGGTCTTGGCCGATCGGTCGGGAGTGTAGGTGGTAGGCTGGTGTTCACGCCTATACCTGACTATCCCATGAAAACGTGATCTAAGCCACTCAAATCGTCCCGGTGAAGTTGAGTGGTCGAGATGGTTGCAGTTTGGGAAGTGTGACCACGCTAGTTTGGACGCGCGTTTTGGGATAGCCAGGCATGATATGCCTTGGCCGATCAAGTGAGGGGAGAGACGGGCCCACGATGGTCATGCTGGTATGACCGTACCTTCTTAATCTAATCTGGGACCCTCCATTCGTGCCGGAGAAGATGGACGCTCGTGATGCTCGAAACCCTAATTTTGGCTTTCACGGCCGTGTAACCATGTTCTGTTCGGGCACATGAATTGGGATGACCAACCATGGTTGGTCCTGAACGATTGGTCAGGTATGTAGGCGGGCCCACGGTGATTGTGTTGACATGCTCTGGGCCCTTTGAATCTACATCTACACCCTCCATCTATACTTGCGAAGATGGATGGTTGAGACTGTTTTGCGACACATGTAATGTGCCGCAAACCCTAATTTAGGGGTTTCCATCCATACTGCTCTGGTTTGGACGTTTTGGCAAGCTATGCCAATCTTTTGGGGAGGCCAACCATGCGGGGTCCACGTTGGTTCGGTAGTGAATATTCCATACCTGCTTGGGGGTTATGGAATTGATCTGGGCCATCCAATCATGCTGGTGAGGTTGGATGAACGAGATCATATCCAGACTGATACGGACAGTCCGGATGCTCAATCGGGCTAGTATAACACACCGAGAGTTGCAGCCTGTACGGGTATTTCGTACATGCTTTCATTATAATGCTTGGAGGTTCGTGTTGCTTTGCTGAGAGCAACACTCAGTTGTCATGCCGCACTGATAATGAGTACAGGAAATACAAGGCTGCTCACGCATTAATTAATAATGCTATAAATTCACATGGTATATGGGATTGTTGCTACATGCTCTAACCTGGATGAATTTCGTTTATTTAATTCACAGAATGGGATTGTTGCCACATGCTCCATTCTAAGGTGAATTAGTAAAGTGAAGAACTATTCAACACTTATTAATGGCTTTATCTTTTACAAGATGTTAGCGCATAATTTACAATTTTAACCTTAAATGAAAATCCACCATCAACCATGGGTGTGCGAATAGTAATTGGGTTCACCATGGTATGAATCATAACCTTGAAAACGGGGATGCTCCCAACCACTATTCACACTATGGTCAAAGTTGTAATGTCCGTTTTGAAAATCAGTCGGATATTCGTTGTATTGACTATTGTAATACCAGTTCGATATTTTATTGCAGGGGTGTGAGTTGTCACACAAAATAAAACCCACCGACAGGGATTCGTGGGTGGATAGAGTCTTACCTCCCGTACCGGACGGGCGATGAACCGTTGAAGTTGACTCGTGCCACCGACTCCTATGTCGGTGTACGAACCCGAGGGCCGAGACAAAGATCGTAAGCTGTCGTCCTTCCCCTGAGACAATTTATATTTAATCTCAACCCTTCCTTAGGGTTTTAAAAATAATATCCAGTCCAAATTAAAATAAAGTCCAAAAAGTGTCCAAAAATAAAAAGAAAAATTACAACAATGAAACCCTATTTACAGTTTCTAAAAATAAAAAGAAATAAAGTCCAAATAAAATAAATATATACAAAATATTCTTCACTCCTTGGACTCCTCTTTTATTTCCTTCTTTGGCGATGCTTTCCTTTTATAGCACTTTTTCTTTCCTTGTAGCTTCGCTCCAAATCTGAAAAGAATCAAAAAAAATACCAAAGGCGTAAAAGAGAACAAAAAATAATAAAAATAAACCTAAAACAAATCTAAATACGAGTCCGCGTCGGCGACGCCAAAAATTGATGTAGTTTTTACAGTGGTAATAAAAGTGGTTCGTTAAAGACTTGTAGAGATTTGATTTTAGAATTATATTTTAAAATAGAAAACTCAAGACGATGTTATCAAAATTTTAAAAGCACTGAGACTCGGGATTCCACCAATCTCCAATTTCTATGTGATTTAATCTAATCAATTTTCATGCAACTCTTTACGTTTAAAGTGATTCTAATATTTTCGCCTAGACAAGTAGATTCTCAAAAAAATAGTTGTAAATCGAAAGCATGGACCATCAAAAGACTTAACCTAAGCATGACCCATCAATTGAGAACACAACCACTTAATCAGAATCATATATTCAATTTCAGTTTAGTGCAAATAATCATAAACGAGATTGAAAAAATTAATTAAATAGAAATTATCATATAGTAATTTGAAAAATGGCTTCCTCCGTTGCCTCAGCAAAGGGGTTAGCTCCTCATATTAATCACGTGCTCAAAATAGTTGTTCATAGCTCAAATAGGTGAAAAACAAGAGAAAACTAATAAAGCAGACAGTTTGCAACGCTGCAGTGGCGTTACAAACAGCTGTTACAACGGGTGTTGAACTGTCACAGAGAAAAGATGACAAGTTTATGATATGTGATCTGTTGAACTGCGATACTTCTGTTGTGCTGTTTGAATAAGACTTCCTCTGCGACTGTCCTCGTCTGTCCAATGTTCTTCAGCTTTTCTTATTCACCAGCAGCAGGTGAATATTCCTGCAACTTCACCTGCGCTTCTCTGCTCCGATTCTATCGTTCCCAAACTCTCGACTCACCCCCTGGGTCTCGAAACAACTTATATATACTTAGAAAACCCAAAAAATCCCGAGGTAATCTCCTTTTTCTTCACCCAAAAGACTCGGCTTTTCCTTCGTGTAAGTCACGTAAAATTCCTTTTTTTTATCTTTGTTTTACACGTCTTTGGATGTTTGAAACTTCCTAAGATAACAGAGGAAATATTGTTCTTCCAATCCTCACGTAACTTCCCAAATAAACTCGACAAATCCCGAGTATATTTCTCCTTCTCTGTTTTATCAAAATTCGAGGAAATATTCCTTTGTTTTCGATTCTAACACACCTACCCATCCTGTTTCAAGAAATCAGGCCCAAACCGAACCATATCTGTGAGAAAGTCCGAGTAAATTCAGCCCAAATCTTTCCCAGAAGCTCACGTATTCAACAAAATTATCCTCTCCTGATTCACCGAGATATATATGGAAACTTGTATTTCTTCGACTCAAAGCCAACTGCCAACCCTGTTTGGTCTCCACAACTCCATACCAGTCCATATCCATGTAAAATTCCGACAGAATCTTCATCATTTTCTCGCCTGAAATTCACGCTGCTGAATAATTCTTTTTCCCGCCAAAACTTTATTTAAGCGGAGAAGAAAGTGATGTCCCCCTAACAACTGATGGGGTGTGAATAGCAGGTGGGGGTAAATAGTATTTAGGGTGCCCCTTATCAGTGGAGTGCCCCTTAGCCAAGACTGGGGTCATTTTAGCACATGACCTGGGGTGTAAATATAAATTTTCTAGGACGTCTCCAACATATTTCTGGGGTGTCTTTAGTACGTCTTCTGGGACCACTTTTCGAGCCAATTTCTCCGCGAAAGCTTATTTCTCCAAAAACACCTACAAAAACATAAAATAATCAAATAACTACAAAATCGAGCACTAACAATATACATTATTGAGATCAAAATAGACACAAAAATACGTCTATCTGCTTGCTCCACTATTCATGGTTGTTGCGATTACATCTGGATAATGCGCCATGATGGCAGTATTTCCATCCCCGCCATGATAGCCAACTGGAGTATTTCACTATGATGGCATCGGCTAGCTTCGCACTGGCGTGAAGCACCATGATGGTGCTATACTGCACTTAGCCAGCCTTAAACTGGTTGATGCACCATGATGGTGTAATATTGGTCTCGGCCTGCCACTACTGGCATGATGCACCATGATAGTGTGATATCTCTCTTGGCCAATGTTCCTGCGTAATCCATCATAATGGTGTGATATCTCTCTTAACCAGCCACCCGCTAGATGATGCACCATGGGTGTCATCTCATGCCAATGACACATCTTTGAGCATGCGCCATGCGAATAGTGCAGGTATTATAGAACGACTCAGGTTAGACGGTGAAACACGCGGGGTTCTCATTGACCAGTTTAACAAATTTTGAGTTTTTCCTAAAGTAAAATCTTTGCCTTGTAAAAAAAATCGATGCAAAATTATCATACAAAAACTCATACTTCTGCTTTGCAAAATTAAATTGAATTAGAAGGCTCATCAAAGAAGGGGATCGCAATTTTCCGCTTCCACCCCTACGATGTGGAATTTTGTATCGGGTTTTTGTTAGATTTGATAGTCGGAACTAGACGTCATAAAAAACTAAAAGTAATTTTGGTTTCAATTTTTATATTCAGAAAACTTGTTTATCAATGCCTTAATTTTCTTCGGGGAAGAAAGATATGGGTAAATTCCCATTAAGAGGGATTTTTTTTTAATGTACTTGTAAACCATCGATTTCTCTTCTCAAATTTATTAATAATCGTGTTTCTTCTTCTTCTTTTTTGGGGGGTGGGGTGGGGGAAGGGGGTTCATTTCATGATCAGAACCAGTAATATCAGCTAAAACCATTTGTTGTTGTTGTTGTTGGTGCTGAGGATGTGATTCCCCATTGGTAACAACTTCCATCATCATTTCTCCCTCTTCTTTCGCTTCTTTAATAGCTCGCTTCTTTCACTTCTTTAATAGTAGATTTTGTTTTAGCTGAAATTAGTGAAAGCTAAAATCTAGGTTCCGAAAATAAATAAATAAATAAATAAATAAATGGTAGATTTTAATTTAGATTGGGATTTATAGATAGGAGAATGAATAAACCCAGATTGTCAGATACATTAATTGGTGAGATCAATTGAAGTATTCCTTTTAAGGACGAAACTTTACTTACTTAAAATCTAACCGAAGGTAAACCAACATTCATAGAGGAAGAGGACGGGATGATAAATGGAGATACACTGATATTGATTTATGTTTTTACAGGAGGGGTGTGTACAAAATTTTCATAGTCTAAGTAGTATGGGCGATGAGTTCGACTTAAAATCCGCTTGTTTTACAACCTAATTTGAGCCGTCTTTGTCTAATGGGTGCCATCATCTCAACTGTTCTGTAGGTTTATATATTCAGGAAACAGAAACGTTGTTGTATGTCCGTATAAACATGTCCCCTGATCCTACTAAAAACACAAACGGTGAAAATATTAACAGAGGTGTAAGAGATTATACTATTCATTTGTTTTTTCAATAATAACAATCAATTTTTTTCTTGTTTCAAATTGGTATAAAAATCTGAACATGCATAAACGCTTATATTGCGTATTTAATCAGTGTCAGATATATTCGTATATATCGACAGTTACAGATCAATATGACAATGATATGGCATATATATCAGCAGATACGTATTGGATATCCAGAAATACAAATTAACTAAGAATCTTGAATCACTGCCAACAAATACAAATACGATACGACATATACCAAACAGATACCGACATGTGTGAGCAAATACGGCAAACGATGGTTATCCCTATACTTTGCCACGCGGCCCCTAGTTAGCAATTCGACGAACTATACGCGAATTATTCGTGAACCGATGCGGGAAGCGATTCATTCGCGCACGACTCAAACTCTGACTGCTGTACGTGTATTATATGAACTTTCCGGATTATACGCGAACAATACTCTCTATATATATATATAACCAAATTCGTGTGACTTGGTTCAACTGGATTCGCGAGTTATCCGGCAACCAAATTCGTGTGACTTGGTCAGAGTCAACTGGCTGACTTAGCATTGTTGATGGTGGATTTTCGTTCAAGGTTAAATTTGTAAAAAAAACCAGAAAAAAAAAATCATGCGCTGACATCTTGTAAAAGATAAAGCCATTTATAAGTGTTGGATACTCCCTCACTTAATTCACCAAGAATGGAGCATGTACCAACAATTCCATTCTGTGAATACATGAAATTCCTCCAGGTTGGAGCATGTGGCAACAATCCCTTCCTGTGAATTTGATGAGTGCCAAATAGTGCATATTTATACACCTTTTTATTGGCATTTTACTCATCTTTTGCGCTTATAAATCAGATATTATTCCAGATTCTGTGTTTTCTTTGTTTTCAAGAATAAATATTTGTATTAATTAATTTTGTGTTTTTAGGTAATAAATAAAGCTTGGAGAATCTGAGGAGCCAAAAGAGCGAAGAATTGGAGTCAAGCATCTATGGAGCAGATAGCCAAAGCCCGCGCGCGAATCAGTTGCAACCCAACAAGGAAGACATGGGCTAAAGCTACCCACGACCCGGATCCGAGCCCGTCTCTTCTGAGACGTTGAGATTCCTTTCTCCCTCATCCAACGGTCGCTGCTTCCACGTGCATCAAAGATCGCTGCTCCCGTGCAACACTAGATCAAGCCAAAACCGCTTACCTTTCCGAGCCGTTCAGATCTCCATCAACTCCATCCAACGCTCGCTAGGCCAGTCTCATCATTCCCCTGATGAACCCGCTCAACATTGAAGACCTCTATACCTATACCCTAGTCGACCCACTCCATTTCATTTTCATCTTCTCTTTCTTCTTCCCTCTGCTCTTCCGCCACCCCCTTCTCCATACCCTGACAAACCCTCTGCAACATCACCTTCACCACCATTCCCTCTCCCCGACAAGCCATCACCACCACCATCTCGTGTCACAACAACAAGAGCCCCGCAACAACCACCTCCCAGCCTCCCTCTATTTCTCTCATAGTTTACGCCCTAGAGACTAAGTGAGAAATAGAAAGAGAAGAGGGTTAGGTCTAGGGTTTTCATCAGCTGTGGACGCATGGAGTAGCTGAAACGATTGACAGAAGAGACAAGTGAGGGAGCGACGTGGGTGAGAGAGTACTTTTGATTTATCTCGATTTTGAGAATTAGGGTTAGGTATTTTGGTTGCATGTATAAATAGAAGCTGTGGAAGATGAAATTGGGCACGCCTGGGTTAGCCAGTGTGTCATTTAGGTTTAAATTCTGTTCTTTGTTATTTTAATTTGATGTTTTAATTTAGTGTTAGGGTTTCAATGAAACCCTGATTCCAATTTGTGCTTAACCTCTGTTGGATTGATCTTGTATGCTTAATATTATCAATTGTCTTCAATTACAAATACCCAATGCTTTTCTTTCACAGTGTATACCAACGCCATGGATACACCGTAGTCGAGTCATAAATGTGTTGAGTGTATTGCAGCTCAACCTTAGATATAAATGCTAATTCCTTTGATTAGTTATACTTGATTAGATAACTAATGCTCGGGTTAGTACCCTTAGTTTGGTAATTGAGGTTTACATGGAGAAACTCCTTAGTTAAGTGACAGAATTGACACACTGCCCTTAGCTACTATAGGAACAAGACATTTAACTTAGTTGAAAGCACAATAGAAGTTAGTGGTGGAATTGCAGACCTTAGCACCCTTTTCTCACTATCTTTTACCTTAGTTTAGGTTTATTTCATTACATCTCACGTGCACTTGCGTTTGGCATAAAACATACAAACTGTTTGTCACAATGTCAAACTTGTCACAATTCACCGGGTTGAAGAAAGCCTTAGATCACATTAAAAGCACCCCTCGTCTCTGTGGATCGACCCGTACTTGCCGCGTCTCCGATAGACACCGTGCACTTGCGGTATAACCCGTAGGCTCAAATATAAACATCTTTAGAGGCCTACCGAGTTTTTGGCGCCGTTGCCGGGGACTTGGCGCGTGCCTTGCTGATTTTTGGCTCGCTTCATTGTGTTTCATCCTACCCCTGTACATATTCACATTTTGCTGTTTTTAACCCTGTACATATTTACCTTGTCTTAGCTTTTAGTCCTTTGCTTTGCATTGTTGCTCTGCATTGTTTTTAGTCTTTCATTGCTGTTTAGCTGTTTTCATTTCACCTTGTACATAGTTGCTCTGTGTTATTCCTTTTTGTTATGTTTTAGTATAATTTAGTTTAATTTGCCCTGTTATTAGCCCTGTTATTGCCCTGTTATCATTAGCCCTGTGTTAGTGTAGTATCCCTGCATAATTTAGTTTAACTTTGCTTCCTTGTGCATTGTTATTAGCATTGTTTTTGTGCATTATCCCTGCATAATTTAGTATAATTTAGCATATTAGTGTAACTTAGCTTCTATTTCATAACTTAGCATCTTTTTTTCAATCTTCACCATGTCTTAGTATAACTTGTAGTCATCACTAGCCCTGTAACTTTTAGCTCAGCTGGAGCTTTGTCATTAGTTTACAAGGAGACTAAGCAGCCCTGTATCTTAGTGCTACCTTGTAACTCTTGATCCCTATCAGTCCAAGATACTCTCGGTGCATATCCTGTCGTGACCGAGAACCGAGTTTGACATTGAGCTCGAGTGCTTAGCTCTGTCATTGTAGTTCATTTGCTTCTTGTGTAATTATAGAGAACTAAATCTCTTTTGTTGAGCCAACAGGTGCTACTCGTATACTAATTGGCTGCTGCTGCTTTGAGCAAGCCAAAGGAAAGAAGCAAAGGAGCGACCCATTGTGGAGTGCCTACAACCCAAGATTGCACCGGTGGTTTGTTCTCTAAACTTATTTTTACCCGTGTGTATGCATGATTCAGTGCTAGATTTTGAACCTCAAGCCAGCTACCATTGCTTTGAGCCTTTGTTTTTTCGAGCACGATCTTTTGCATCTGTGCATATTGTTGTCTGTGTTGCTTTGCCTTGCCAAGCCCCTGAGCTCAGCTGCAAGCCCCTGCAAGCCCCTGTAGCTGCAGGATGTAAGCACCTCTTGAATAGACCAAGGTTGAGACCAAGCCCTGAGCTGACTTGAACCACCATTCCTTGTAAGCTTTGTTTCTTTGAACCAAGGTTGTGTAGTACTTTGCCTTGCTTGGCCCTTGTATGTACTTGCTTTGCTCAGCATTTGTGTGTACTAGCATTACTCAGCATCTAAGCAATTAAGTGTATTTGCTTTGCCATCTATATTGCCTTGCTAACCCCCTGAGCATAAGCTTGTGTGAACTAGCTTGTGAGTTTGAGCTATAACCATCCCATGAATGCCTGATAGACCAATTGCATTGCTAAATCTGTGCATCAGTGCATGACTGGAAGTTAGCTGAGCTAAACCACATACCCTGCAAATTTTGAGCATTAGACTGCAACCAACCTGCTTGACCCTCTGTGTGTTTTCAGCGGGGCTATACGTTGTTCACTGTTGCATCTGCTGACCCAGTGAACTAAATTAATTGACTATTTCTGCCCCCCTGAGGCTGTGAGTGAGCTTAAACTTAGAAAACCTGAGTATAGCCTGAAAACCCAAGTGAAGTCAACTGTGGTGGTTGACATTAACTTAGTAGGCTGCCCTGTAATTTTGCTTCTCTTGATCTGTATACAAACTGTGCACTCAAGCCTGAGCATAGTCTTTTGCATTGGTGTATGAATCTGTGGTGCATAAACAGCCCCTGTAACTGCATTTTTGAATCACAACTTGGTGAGCTAGAAACCTTGCTGCCATCACCATAACCTGTGAAAACTAGTGCATCTGAGAGGCCTGAGCTTTGACAAGGCCTGAGCCTAACTCCATCTGCCCTATTCTGTGTGTGCTGTGTGCTGTGCTCTGTGAGCTGCCAATCTAAGCTGTTGCACCTAATTGAGCCCAAGGCTGTGTTGTGTGTGTGTGCTTACCTGTGCTGATTAGCTGCAAATTTGTGTGAACTTTGAGCACAGCCTATGCATAGCCTGACCTGAGCATAACCTGTGCAACTCCCCCCCCAGCCCCCTGAAGCTGTGGGGCTTTGTTGCAACTGGGCCATCAATCTAAACTGAGCCCACATAACCCACAGCAATCACCTGGGCTGCATAGGTTGAAGCCCAACTACTGGGCTTGCACTCTGCACAATTGAACCCAGCACCATTAATCTGGGCTTGCACTCTGCATAACCAGAGCCCACATACTGGGCCATTCAATCTGGGCTGCACTTGTTCAAATAATCTGGGCTCTGCACACAACCTTCAGCCCACATAACTTGGCATGCATAGCTGGGCCATTCAAAGAATCGGTTTGTATATCCCAAACAAACCAAAAACCCAATAAACCAAATCAGCCCATTTAAACCAAATTTTCCCACAAAAACCAAACAATCATCCCACAAAAACCAAATTCCCACATAAACCAAAGCCCATTTTCATGTTGATGTTTCTTTACATTATTTTTTTTGGGTTAACACTCAACTTTTTAGGACTTGTTAAATTTTCTTTTCTTGATCGGTTGAGTCTTCTTGTACATTTATTGTGCTAATCCGATATGATCTCCGTTGAGAATGTTGGATTCTAGCCTTGACTAGTGAAGCTCAAACCTCGCTCCGCCAACATACCGGTAATCTCTTCCCTTTTCTCTTATCAGCATAGTTCTCTCGGTATGTGACTGTTTAAATTTTTTCTATATGAAGACACATTGAGGACAATGTTTGATTTAGGTTTGGGGGTGCATTTGCATATTTTTGCATTTAGAGTTTTTAGTCTTTTATTTTACCTTTTATTTTCAAAAAAAAAAAAAAAAAAAAAAAAAAAAAAAAAAAAACTTTTTTTTGTAAAAACCTCCAACTTTTAGAGATTTTAGAGTCACTAGCATGCTTTTAGCTATGTTTACATAGAGATTCTGACCGAAATAACAAAAATTGGAAGTACGGAAACGCAATCGGGTTCCTTAGTTGATTAGAGCGTTAAAGTTGGATTTAACCATACCGGAGGGCGAATTAGGTCTTTGTTTAGATATTCGGTAGTAGAATTGTGATCACCCATAGTGGAGACTACCCAATTTACATCAAGTGAGGCACCAACCTTCAATTTTTTGCAACTTTCTAGAAAAGCTGTTAGAGTGTGTGTCACCGTACGTAAATTAGGGTAGGAATGGTGAGCTACCCAACTTCGCACCATTTTCAGCACTACTTTTGATCTCTTGAGTGCTAGTTTTTGTCAATCATGAGGGTGACGTCTAAAGATGAAAACTCCTTCTAAATACCGATTAGTAGTTAGCATCATTCTCTCTCTCAATCAAGCAAGACCCATAGAAACACATCATCACAAGAACCTTAGGCAGAATCGAGAATATTGAAAGAAAAATTGATATAGTCCAAGGTTTATGTGCAACAAAGAAAAGAAAATAGGATGAGAATTAATAAAAATTATAAAATCAAGACAATACAAGTTGTGGATAAATTGAGTGATAAAGTCCTTTGTCCATGGAGTTAGTTGTTTCATTATTTGTATTTGTATTTTTATTTTCACTTATTATAAAAAAAAAAAAAAAAAAAAAAAAAAATCAAATCAAATCAAAAAATCAAAAAAAATATTGTAGTTTATTTTCTTATTTTTGCTACCACCATGGTAAAGAAGAGTTTAAAAAGAAAAATCCAAACAACAAGGAATTTGAGTAGAAAAGTTAAAAATTGTCAAGTTTTGTGAAGTTTAGAAGTTCGTCATCAACATTTGAAGACCGAAGACCGAAGATTGAAGACGTTTCTATGGTTTCTTATGAGAGAGTGATATTAATTGCCGATCGGGTGAGAAGTGAGTGAGTATTCCCACCCCTTGCTAATGATTGATTTCCTTTCTTAGAGATCATCGAAAAAGATTCTTTTGTCCACATTTCGTGGAGTCTCCAGATTTTATTTCGGAAGGTTATCCTTCTTACCTACAACGTGTGCGGGATTTTCTCTTTATTCTGCTTGCACACATGAGAGACTAAAAAGCGATCTTTTTGAGTGCAATTATCATAAAACCCTAATGGTGAGGCGAAGTCGAGGCTTATGATCACAATCGAATCCGAATTCTTTCATATGGTATGGTTACTTCTCGCTCGGCACTTAAGGATGAGAATGCGTTCTTCGATAGTTCTAACTTCGTTACTAGCATGCGAAACTCTATGTCCTCATAGCTTCTTGGAGGCTTGAGACTCTTTTACACTCGAAGTTGGAGAAGGTTTTGTGGGTACACCTCTGGTAAACCCTCACGAGACTACAACTCGTCCACTAGGGACACCTAGGGGTTTAAAGGCTTAGTGCATACGCTAAATGCATTCGAGAGACCTACGACGGTGGTATAGTTAGGATTTATTAATTTTTGTTTCACTTGAGGACAAGTAAAATTCAGGTTTGGGGGTATTTGATGAGTGCCAAATAGTGCATATTTATACACCTTTTTATTGGCATTTTACTCATCTTTTGCGCTTATAAATCAGATATTATTCAGTTTCGTGTTTTCTTTGTTTTCAAGAATAAATATTTGTATTAATTAATTTTGTGTTTTTAGGTAATAAATAAAGCTTGGAGAATCCGAGGAGCCAAAAGAGCGAAGAATTGGAGTCAAGCATCTATGGAGCAGATAGCCAAAGCCGCGCGCGAATCGGTTGCAACCCAACAAGGAAGACATGGGCTAAAGCTACCCACGACCCGGATCCGAGCCGTCTCTTCCGAGACGTTGAGATTCCTTTCTCCCTCATCCAACGGTCGCTGCTTCCACGTGCATCAAAGATCGCTGCTCCGTGCAACACTAGATCAAGCCAAAACCGCTTACCTTTCCGAGCCGTTCAGATCTCCATCAACTCCATCCAACGCTCGCTAGGCCAGTCTCATCATTCCCCTGATGAACCCGCTCAACATTGAAGACCTCTATACCTATACCCTAGTCGACCCACTCCATTTCATTTTCATCTTCTCTTTCTTCTTCCCTCTGCTCTTCCGCCACCCCCTTCTCCATACCCCGACAAACCCTCTGCAACATCACCTTCACCACCATTCCCTCTCCCCGACAAGCCATCACTACCACCATCTCGTGTCACAACAACAACAGAGTCGCAACAACCACCTCCCCGCCTCCCTCTATTTCTCTCATAGTTTCGCCCAGAGACTAAGTGAGAAATAGAAAGAGAAGAGGGTTAGGTCTAGGGTTTTCATCAGCTGTGGACGCATGGAGTAGCTGAAACGATTGACAGAAGAGACAAGTGAGGGAGCGACGTGGGTGAGAGAGTACTTTTGATTTATCTCGATTTTGAGAATTAGGGTTAGGTATTTTGGTTGCATGTATAAATAGAAGCTGTGGAAGATGAAATTGGGCACGCCTGGGTTAGCCAGTGTGTCATTTAGGTTTAAATTCTGTTCTTTGTTATTTTAATTTGATGTTTTAATTTAGTGTTAGGGTTTCAATGAAACCCTGATTCCAATTTGTGCTTAACCTCTGTTGGATTGATCTTGTATGCTTAATATTATCAATTGTCTTCAATTACAAATACCCAATGCTTTTCTTTCACAAAGTGTATACCAACGCCATGGATATACCGTAGTCGGGTCATAAATGTGTTGAGTGTATTGCAGCTCAACCTTAGATATAAATGCTAATTCCTTTGATTAGTTATACTTGATTAGATAACTAATGCTCAGGTTAGTACCCTTAGTGGTAATTGAGGTTTACATGGAGAAACTCCTTAGTTAAGTGGAGAATTGACACACGCCCTTAGCTACTATAGGAACAAGACATTTAACTTAGTTGAAAGCACAATAGAAGTTAGTGGTGGAATTGCAGACCTTAGCACCCTTTTCTCACTATCTTTTACCTTAGTTTAGGTTTATTTCATTACATCTCAGCCGTTTCGGCAACCAAACCCTTTTGTTACTCTGTCACTTGAAACTCAGTTTAGGCAAGCCTTTGATCAATACAAGAGCACCACAAGTCTCGTGGTTCGACTCGTACGTGCCCAGTTCTACAACCAAGACACCGTGCACTTGCGGTTATCACCGTAGGCCATAAAATTCATACACATCCGAGGCCTACCAGAATTTCATATCAGCCTTGTATTTCCAGTACTCATTATCAGTGTGGCATGACGACTGAGTGTTACTCTTACAGAGTAACACGAACCTCCAAGCAGTATAATGAAACCACGTACGAAATACCCGTACAGGCTGACTCTCGGTGTGTTATACTAGCCCGATTGAGCCCCTCTCGGTGTGTTATACTAGCCCGATTGAGCATCCGGACCGACCATATCGGTCCGGATATGATCTGATCGAGTCATCCAACTCCATAAGCATGATTGGATGACCCCGGATCAATTCCATCACCCCCAAAGGGTATGGAATACTCACGGCCGACCCCGCATGGTCGGTCATTGGCCTAGCTTGCCAAGAAACCGTTCATACCAAGCATTATGGACGGAAAACCTAAATTAGGGTTTGCGGCATATTACATGTGTCGCAAAACAGTCTCAACCATCCATCTTCGCGGTATAGATGGAGGGTGTAGATGTAGACTCAAAGGGCCCAGAGCATGTCAACACGATCACCGTGGGCCCGCCTACACACTTGACCAATCGGTCAAGACCAACCATGCTTGGTGCAACAAATTCCTACGCCCAAAGGGAGCATGGTCACACGGCTATGAAAGCCAAAATTAGGGTTTCAAGCCATCACGAGCGTCCATCTTTTCCGGCACGAATGGAGGGTCACAGATTAGATTAAGCAGGTCCGGTCATACCAGCATGACCACCGTGGGCCCGTCTATCCCCTCACTTGATCGGCCAAGGCATATCATGCCTGGACATCCCAAAACGCACGTCCAAACTTGCGTGGCCGCGCCTCCCAAACCACAAACTGATCTCGACCACTCAACTTCACCGGACGATTTGAGTGGCTTAGATCACGTTTTCATGGGATAGTCAGGTATAGGTGTGAACACTAGCCTACCACCTACACGTTGGTATGATCGACCAAGACCGACCAAGATGGGTCGTCTTGAAACGCGTGCCCAAACTAGGGATGTCACGCGGATTCCAACTCCTTTGCGGCAATGGATTTCTGCCGCAAATCGATCTCAACCACTCAACTTTACCGGCCAAATTGAGTGGCCTAGATCGCGCCTTCATGGGGCAGTGAGGTATGGACGTGCACACTGGCATGTTGTCTACACACATGCCCGGTCGGTCCTCTCCAAATCCCTTTCCATGCTTGGTTTCGACCAAGCTGAAGAGTGATGCTTGCGCACCTCTTCAAAAAACCATAATATTCGTTAACGGTCGCAGATGAGTGTCTCAAAGATCATCTCATCCGTCCAACTTCACCAACTTGGTTATACAACCCCGGTCGAGTTATTTGGTTAGTGAGGCGTCATTACCCATCACTTTACCACACCATAATGCAAGAATCGCATAAAATACACACGATACTTCACAAGTATCGACTTCCGAATAACGCGTGTTATTCAATTCAGCATTACATGCTATCTTTCGTGGATCCACGATCCACACATTCCAGACATCAATCATGTCACAAACTGGGGGATACATACTGGGGTATTGGTCTGGCGGTTTACAGCGTGCAGCGTGCAACGCGCCATCACAAGAACGTGTCGGGAAGTCATGGACGGTTAGAGATGAACAGGAGAAGTGGGCAAGACGGTCGTGTGGCACCGACTCACAACTCCACTACTCCATCACTCCACTTCCTCCACTTCCCACGAGAGACGTGAATAAGGCTCAATGACTTGTATAAATAGGTTCTCCGCCCTATTTCAAACAACAACACAAGTCCAGAGATGAGACGAGAAAACCAAGTGTTAATACAAAACGTATTCAAACACCCAGAGCTTGCTTGCATCAATCACAAGCCCGCTCACCTTTCGTTACAAGTCATAAGCAAGCCAACACCTTCACAATCTCAACACCTTCTTCGCTTCCCTCCCTAAGATCAACCCCATCTCCTTCACTTTGTGACCGAAACAAGTCTGGAACAGCCATTTCTTGGTTTAGGCCGGACTTGCACAGAGTGATCTCTCGAATCTATAAGCACTTACCGTGCAGTGCATTTGTTTAAGGTTTAGATTCATTCCTCATCCACACCCCAAATTACCAAATTCTGCAGGAATAGTTTTCACCCATAAACAATTGGCGACCACAGTGGGAGGTTGATCTCTCGGTTACACAAAATTGAATTCTCAATTTTTCGGTTTCCATCTCGCAATGTATCAGGAAACCACAGGTGGTTCGGATATCATGGGAAGTGTAGCTAGAATCTTCGGAGGATGTCTTGGCAAATCAAGTTTGGTATCACCGGAAGGCGAGCGAGACACTTCTCCTTTTGAATGATATAGCAAAGACAATTACAAGAAGGATCGGCGGGCATCTACTCAAGCAAAGGCAGAAATGTCAATCCTTAATGGAGTCACACCTTTACCGGTGGAGAGGCAAAAAGAGCGCGTAACCGCAGGAGATTCAGGAAAGATGAACAACATGGTCCAGTCAACAATGAAGAACCGAGGCAACTCCACAAAGGAAAGGACTTGTCCGGAGTACTACAACGTCTACCAGATAAAGAAAGGGAGCCTGCAGCCTACGGAGCCCTGCTAGAGGATTTATATCTCAAGACTCTTGTTGAAGTCCTAAGACTGTCCAATCCGCGTCGACCTTCCAACCAATCGAAGAAATGCATGAGGAAGGAGAGATCAATCAGAAATGCTCGAATACGGGGATGGGAGCGTTCAATTCGATCACTCGGCGGTGATATTACGACACCTTCCACATCCCTTTATCCGTGCAAGCGATCCGCGATATGATGGCACTCGCAAATCTTCCAACTTCATCTCCGAACGTGCTCCACATCAAAGCCACGTAGAGACATCACAACGCCCACTAACGCATGAAAAGCTAGACTCGAAGTACCTACACTTTCCATTCCCAATGGAAAGGATTTTGGAGTTGCTGGAGACGTGGTACGAAACAGAGTGGTGGAACTACCTCCCGTATGAGCGTCCACCAACCGATCAAGAAGTAATTGACCTGGAGAGAGGCTACTTCGGTTGATACAAGTAAAGCTTCGAAAGAAATGGAACTCGTGTCCGGATCAAGAATCAATTCTCGATGGATCTAGTGTAGATAACACTCCCGTGTCGAGGTACCTATCGCTGAGCTACCGTGGTCAATACATCTCGTGGAGCCGTAACTTCTATCACCAACGCCAGCGGAGCAGGAGATATTCCAGTAGATGTAACTCCTCCCATCACCAGAGCCAGAGCAGCCGCAAATCCCGACATTTCCTTAAGTATAACACCTCCGGTAGTCACCAGAGCAACAACTTCCACTCCTTCATCAGGACGAGGAGCCGGAGGGACGAGAGGAGGAACATCTCCCATTACCATTGCAGACTTGATGGAGAAGCAGGAAGTTCTTGCTAAGACTCAAATGGATATGGCCGCAACTCAGAAAGAGGTACTCACTTTTCTTAAGACATTAACTGATCGATTTCCACAAGACACGCAACAGCCCCTGGGAGCCAACAAGGAATGCATTCAACTTAGGAAAAGATACTTCAGCGGCGCGGACCTACATGAACCCGATCAAAGAAGCGACATCAAATATGAGTGTTCCTGTCATGGAGACTCCTACACTGGGGACTGATCCTCACAACGATCCTCCTCAAGTCAATAGTTTCACTATGAACCATAGGCCGGTGGATCGGGAAGCGCTTTCTCTAGTGGAAAGTTTATGCGAACTTTCACACCTCTCGGAGAATCAGCGCACAGAGACATTTTGCTGCAATTAACCAGAGAAAGGTCACAACCGTGCCCTACATGTCACCGCACGCATCAAGGATTCAGAGTTCAATACGGCCCTTACCGACACAAGAGCGTCTTCGAATGTGATTACTCTCAAGACTCTCGGGACATCCAAGGTTCTCCTGTGCAAGGTCGCACGGAAGCCTACCACAATGACGGACTTCGAGGGAAACCAAACCAAAGACATACGGGAGAAGCTCCGTGGAAAGAATCAGACAAGTTCGTTGCATCCCACTCCCCATGTGGCCGTCAATTCAGGAAGAAGACCGACTTGCATCATTGAGGGCTAGTACCCACGATGCATCTTTGATGACGAAGCATTCTTCTCCATCTTGTGAAGCCACGACCCACGTTCACACGAGGAGGGAACGAACTTTTATGGCGAGTCGTGACCAGAAAGGGAAAACGGTATACCGACACTGCCCTTATCAGCAGGGAGATCGTTACCCGCCTCTCCACCTAATGGAATGCTACAACAAAGAACGAACCACGAGAGCAAGTGCTAGATGCTCCACAACAAAGTGCAAGATGGCACCAACTCCACAACCGATGAAATTGAAATCGTTGAGGAATCTCCTAGGCCTATCTCCATCACTCAACCTTGTGTACGGATAAACGCACGAAGCCCGTGGAACTTCTCAAAGAGTATCGGGACATGTTTGCTTGGAGATATGAAGAAATGCCGGATTTAGATGAAAATTGGTCATCCATCATCTACATGTCATACCCGGGATCCAAGTCGGTTAAACAATTGCAGTTCGTACACGAGGAAAATGGATAGATCGGGTCTTGCATAGACTTTAAACTTGAACAGTGCCGCTACAAAAACAATCCTCCTCTACCTGACATCGACATGTTAGTAGATGCAACCAGCGGACACGGCATGTTCTCCTCCATGGATGGATGCAGCGGCTACAACCAGATAAGAATGTACGAGCATGATGCAAGTAATATATCTTTTCGAACTCCTCTCGGAAATTTTTATTATACCATACTGCCATTTGGTTTAAGGAATACCGGTGCAACGTATCAACGCTCTATGACGGCAATCTTCCACTGGAGCCAATACCTCAAGGGAGCAGCCTCAAGAAGATAACGATGTCCACGCGTCATATCGAGCAAGATCCGGGCGAGTCACTCTATCAGACAGTGGTCGAACAAGATCCGGGGGCATATATCTCACCAACAGGCGATACAACCTTCAGCCTTGTGTAAGTAGTTCCCTGAAGCAACAAGAGGAAAACCACCGAGATACAACATCATGCGCGTCCGTCAACTCCAAATCCAAGTACCACATTCACGACTCCCACAATGATGAAACAATGTCCAAGATGTTCCATATCTGGCTCGACAACAACCACTACGAACAAACCATGTAAACCACGCTTGGGGATCGAGGCTCAAAGCATGAAGTTCCTTCACCGTCGACCAATGAATTCTTCAACATGAGAGAGATGGTCAGTCAAGAAGCATGGAATTCGCAAGGGTAAATCGAATCGAGAGGAAGCCACTTAACGCTCCCTCCAGCAGAAGTCTGCTTCAATGGTCTATTCAAGAGCCGCCTCAACGCTCTCTCCGGACCCACGTTCGCTCTGTAATCCTTCTTCAACACTCTCTCCAGGATCCACCTCAACGTTCGCACTGTAAACCACTTTAACATCCTCTCGGGCCGTTTCAACACTCAAGCTGCATCAATAATCTGCGCTCTGGTCAAGTTATCTTTGATGTACTCATTGCTCAAACATACGTCTCATCCATCCTTCGTAAGAACCAAAGTGGAGTATGGCAAATCTTGAAGTCAATAGAGAAGGCGGATATTCGTTTCTCCAGGAGACAAAATCTCATCACAAGTGCCGGAGAAGAAAATGGATCGCCTTCCATATTTTTTGAATCGGAAAGCAGGACTATCTTATGAGAAGGATGTTTTCTAATGTTTGGAAAAGGCGAGGTGAACAACTCATCATCAATGTTCGGCATATCTTTGAAGCTTTCAACACCTCCTGACTTGGCACCAAAGCATTATCCCCTTAAGACATCTCAACAGAGTTCTTTTCTTCATTCTACAATAAAAGACAGGAGTAAAAGACTTGTATAAAAACGCGTGAGATGTGTAGTCACACACGACGTAACACACATTCACTTTGGAGTACACAAGGTTGGTATTGGGTCCAAACACCGGTGTTGATCAAGTCACAAGTCCGGTGTTGATCAAGTCTCAAGACCGGGTATTGATCAAGTCAAGTGTATTGCTCAAGCTTCAAGTCCGGTATTGCTCAAGCTTCAAGTCTGGTATTGATCAAGTCTTCGTCTGGTTGATCAAGTCACAAGTCCGGTATTGCTTAAGTTTCAAGACCGGTGTTGGTCAAGGGCACAAGGTGGTATAAAGGTGACATTCATCAGGGCATACACGATATGGGACCCACGTTCAATCAAGCATATATGGCGGGACCATATTTATTTGCACAACACGGTTCTCTTATGTCATGGGAATCATGTTCACGAAATTCAAGCCTACGTTCGATCAAACAGGCGCAGTAGCCCCACAAACAAAGCAGGCGCAGCAGTCCGTCGATTAGGCACAACCCCACGATCGAGCGAAGCAGGCGCAATAGCCCCTCGACCTAATCAGGCATAACAAGGTCGATCTGGCAAGACCGACATTCAAACAGAGCAAGCACGGAGTGGGCCCTCGACCGATGCAGGCAAGACCGACATCGTACTAGGGGAATGCTCTCCTAGATGCCTTTTGAACGTGACATACTCCAAGGACAGGATGACTCGTCTCTCCTGGTAACATCTAACTTTGTCTCATAAAGTTTTATCTTTAACTGTCACCATCTTATGCCTACCCCACAATAGTGTAACCATTGTGTGCTAGGTGGGACTTAATGTTGATGGTGGATTTTCGTTCAAGGTTAAATTTGTAAAAAAACGAGAAAAAAAAATCATGCGCTGACATCTTGTAAAAGATAAAGCCATTTATAAGTGTTGGATACTCCCTCACTTAATTCACCAAGAATGGAGCATGTAGCAACAATCCCATTCTGTGAATACATGAAATTCCTCCAGGTTGGAGCATGTGGCAACAATCCCTTCCTGTGAATTTCATATCAGCCTTGTATTTCCAGTACTCATTATTAGTGTGGCATGACGACTGAGTGTTACTCTTACGAGTAACACGAACCTCCAAGCACTATAATGAAACCATGTACGAAATACCCATCCAGGCCGACTCTCGGTGTGTTATACTAGCCCGATTGAGCCCCTCTCGGTGTGTTATACTAGCCCGATTGAGCATCCGGACTGACCATATCAGTCCGGATATGATCGCAGTCATCCAACTCCATAAGCATGATTGGATGACCCAGATCAATTCCATCACCCCCAAGCAGGTATGGAATACCCACGGCCGACCCCGCATGGTCGGTCATTGGCCTAGCTTGCCAAGAAATCGTTCATACCAAGCATTATGGACGGAAAACCCTAAATTAGGGTTTGCGGCATATTACATGTGTCGCAAAGCAGTCTCAACCATCCATCTTCGCAGGTATAGATGGAGGGTGTAGATGTAGACTCAAAGGGCCCAGAGCATGTCAACACGATCACCGTGGCCCGCCTACACACTTGACCAATCGGTCAAGACCAACCATGCTTGGTTGCAACAAATTCGTACGCCCAAAGGGAGCATGGTCACATGGCTATGAAAGCCAAAATTAGGGTTTCAAGCCATCACGAGCGTCCATCTTCTCAAAGCACGAATGGAGGGTCACAGATTAGATTAAGCAGGTCCGGTCATACCAAAGATGACCACCGTGGGCCCATCTATCCCTCACTTGATCGGCCAAGGCATATCATGCCCGGCCATCCCAAAACGCACGTCCAAACTTGCGTGGCCGCGCCTCCCAAACCACAAACCGATCTCGACCACTCAACTTCAGGACGATTTGAGTGGCTTAGATCACGTTTTCATGGGATAGTCGGTATAGGTGTGAACACTAGCCTACCACCTACACGTTGGTATGATCGACCAAGACCGACCAAGATGGGTCGCCTTGAAACGCGTGCCCAAACTAGGGATGTCACGTGATTCCAACTCCTTTGCGGCAATGGATTTTCGCCGCAAACCGATCTCAACCACTCAACTTTACCGGTCAAATTGAGTGGCCTAGATCGCGCCTTCATGGGGCAAATGAGGTATGGACGTGCACACCGGCATGCCGTCTACACACATGCCCGGTCGGTCCTCTCCAAATCCCTTTCCATGCTTGGTTTCGACTAAGTCAAGAGTGATGCTTGCGCACCTCTTCAAAAAACCCTAATATTTGTTAACGGCCGCAGATGAGTGTCTCAAAGATCATCTCATCCGTCCAACTTCACCACTTGGTTATACAACCCCGGTCGAGTTATTTGGTTAGTGAGGCATCATTACCCATCACTTTACCACACCATAATGCGCACTCGCATAAAATACACACGATACTTCACAAGTATCGACTTCCCGAATAACGCAGGTTATTCAATTCAAAGATTACATGCTATCTTTCGTGGATCCACGATCCACACATTCCAGACATCAATCATGTCACAAACTGGGGGGATACATACTAGGGTATTGGTCTGGCGGTTTACAGCGTGCAGCGTGCAACGCGCCATCACAAGAACGTGTCAGGAAGTCATGGACGGTTAGAGATGAACAGGAGAAGTGGGCAAGACTGGTCGTGTGGCACCGACGCACAACTCCACTACTCCATCACTCCACTTCCTCCACTTCCCACGAGAGACGTGAATAAGGCTCAATGACTTGTATAAATAGGTTCTCCGCCCTATTTCAAACAACAACACAAGTCCGCACGAGACAGAAAACCAAGTGTTAATACAAAACGTATTCAAACACCCGCAGCTTGCTTGCATCAATCACAAGCCTGCTCACCTTTCTGTTACAAGTCATAAGCAAGCCAACACCTTCACAATCTCAACACCTTCTTCGCTTCCCTCCCTAAGATCAACCCCATCTCCTTCACTTTGTGACCGAAACAAGTCTGGAACGGCCATTTCTTGGTTTAGGCCGGACTTGCACAGAGTGATCTCTCGAATCTATAAGCACTCACCGTGCAAAGGCATTTGTTTAAGGTTTAGATTCATTCATCATCCACACCCCAAATTACCAAATTCTGCAAGAGTAGTTTTCACCCATAAACAATTGGCGACCACAGTGGGAGGTTGATCTCTCGGTTACACAAAATTGAATTCTCAATTTTTTGGTTTCCATCTCGCAATGTATCCGGAAACCACAGGTGGTTCAGATATCATGGGAAGTGTAGCTAGAATGCTGGAGGATGTATTGGCAAATCAAGCTGGTATCACCAGAAGGCAGAGCGAGACACTTCTCCTTTTGAATGATATAGCAAAGACAATTACAAGAAGGATCGGCAGCATCTACTCAAGCAAAGGCAGAAATGCCGAATCCTTAGTCGAGTCACACCTTTACCGTGGAGAGGCAAAAAAGAGCGCGTAATCGCAGGGAGACTCAGAAAGATGAACAACATGGTCCAGTCAACAATGAAGAACCGAGGCAACTCCACGAGAGGAAAGGACTTGTCCGGAGTACTACAACGTCTACCAGATAAAGAAAGGGAGCCCGCAGCCCTACGGAGCCCTCGCTAGAGGATTTATATCTCAAGACTCTTGTTGAAGTCCGGAAGACTGTCCAATCCGCGTCGACCTTCCAACCAACTGAAGAAATGCATGAGGAAGGAGAGATCAATCAGGAAATGCCTGAATACAGGGGATGGGAGCGTTCAATTCGATCACTCGGCGGGGTGATATTACGACACCTTCCACATCCCTTTATCCAGGCAAGCGATCCGCAGATATGATGGCACTTGCAAATCTTCCAACTTCATCTCCGGAACGTGCTCCACATCAAAGCCACGTAGAGACATCACAACGCCCACTAACGCATGAAAAGCTAGACTCGAAGTACCTACACTTTCCATTCCCAATGGAAAGGATTTTGGAGTTGCTGGAGACGTGGGTACGAAACAGAGTGGTGGAACTACCTCCTGTATGGCGTCCACCAACCGATCAAGAAGTAATTGACCGGAGAGAGGCTACTTCGGTTGATACAAGTAAAGCTTCGAAAGAAATGGAACTCAGGTCTGGATCAGCAATCAATTCTGATGGATCTAGTGTAGATAACACTCCCGGTGTCGAGGTACCTATCAGTGGAGCTACCGTGGTCAATACATCTCGTGGAGCCGTAACTTCTATCACCAACGCCAAGTGAGCAGAGATATTCCAAAGAGATGTAACTCCTCCCATCACCAGAGCCAGAGCAGCCGCAAATCCCGACATTTCCTTAAGTATAACACCTCCGGTAGTCACCAGAGCAACAACTTCCACTCCTTCATCAGGACGAGGAGCCGGAGGGACGAGAGGAGGAAAATCTCCCATTACCATTGCAGACTTGATGGAGAAGCAGGAAGTTCTTGCTAAGACTCAAATGGATATGGCCGCAACTCAGAAAGAGGTACTCACTTTTCTTAAGACATTAACTGATCGATTTCCACAAGACACGCAACAGCCCCTGGAGCCAACAAGGAATGCATTCAACGCACCGGAAAAGATACTTCAGCGGCGCGGACCTACATGAACCTGATCAAAGAAGCGACATCAAATATGAGTGTTCCTGTCATGGAGACTCCTACACTGGGGACTGATCCTCACAACGATCCTCCTCAAGTCAATAGTTTCACTATGAACCATAGGCCGGTGGATCGGGAAGCGCTTTCTCTAGTGGAAAGTTTATGCGAACTTTCACACCTCTCTGAGAATCGGCGCACGGAGACATTTTGCTGCAATTAACCAGAGAAAGGTCACAACCGTGCCATACATGTCACCGCACGCATCAAGGATTCAGAGTTCAATACGGCCCTTACCGACACAAGAGCGTCTTCGAATGTGATTACTCTCAAGACTCTCAGACATCCAAGGTTCTCCTGTGCAAGGTCGTACGGAAGCCTACCACAATGACGGACTTCGAGGGAAACTAAACCAAAGACATACGGGAGAAGCTCCGTGGAAAGAATCGACAAGTTCGTTGCATCCCACTCCCCATGTGGGCGTCAATTCAGAAGAAGACCGACTTGCATCATTGAGGGCTAGTACCCACGATGCATGTTTGATGACGAAGCATTCTTCTCCATCTTGTGAAGCCACGACCCACGTTCACACGAGGAGGGAACGAACTTTATGGCGAGTCGTGACCGTAAAGGGAAAACGGTATACCGACACTCGCTCCTTATCAGCAGGGAGACTGTTACCCAGTCTCTCCACCTAATGGAATGCTACAACAAAGAACGAACCACGAGAGCAAGTGCTAGATGCTCCACAACAGCTGCAAGATGGCACCAACTCCACAACTGATGAAATTGAAATCGTTGAGGAATCTCCTAGGCCTATCTCCATCAGCTCAACCTTGTGTACGGATAAACGCACGAAGCCCGTGGAAATTCTCAAAGAGTATCAGGACATGTTTGCTTGGAGATATGAAGAAATGCCGGATTTAGATGAAAATTGGTCATCCATCATCTACATGTCATACCTGGATCCAAGTCGGTTAAACAACGGTTCGTACACGAGGAAAATGGATAGATCGTGTGTCGCATAGACTTTAAACTTGAACAAAGTGCCGCTACAAAAACAATCCTCCTCTACCTGACATCGACATGTTAGTAGATGCAACCAGCGGACACGGCATGTTCTCCTCCATGGATGGATGCAGCGGCTACAACCCGATAAGAATGTACGAGCATGATGCAAGTAATATATCTTTTCGAACTCCTCTCGGAAATTTTTATTATACCATACTGCCATTTGGTTTAAGGAATACCGGTGCAACGTATCAACGCTCTATGACGGCAATCTTCCACTGGAGCCAATACCTCAAGGGAGCAGCCTCAAGAAGATAACGATGTCCACGCGTCATATCGAGCAAGATCCAGGCGAGTCACTCTATCACATGGTGGTCGAACAAGATCCGGGGCATATATCTCACCAACAAAGCGATACAACCTTCACCTTGTGTAAGTAGTTCCTCAAGCAGCAGCAAGAGGAAAACCACCGAGATACAACATCATGCGCGTCCGTCAACTCCAAATCCAGTACCACATTCACGACTCCCACAATGATGAAACAATGTCCAAGATGTTCCATATCTGGCTCGACAACAACCACTACGAACAAACCATGTAAACCACGCTTGGGGGACGAGGCTCGCATGAAGTTCCTTCACCGTCACCAATGAATTCTTCAACATGAGAGAGATGGTCAGTCAAGAAGCATGGAATTCGCAAGGGTAAATCGAATCGAGAGGAAGCCACTTCAACGCTCCCTCCCAGGTCGCTTCAATGGTCTATTCAAGAGCCGCCTCAACGCTCTCTCCGGGACCCACGTTCGCTTCGTAATCCTTCTTCAACACTCTCTCCAGGATCCACCTCAACGTTCGCACTCGTAAACCACTTTAACATCCTCTCGAGCCGTTTCAACACTCAAGCTGCATCAATAATCTGCGCTCTGGTCAAGTTATCTTTGATGTACTCATTGCTCAAACATACGTCTCATCCATCCTTCGTAAGAACCCAGTGGAGTATGGCAAATCTTGAAGTCAATAGGAGAAGGCGGATATTCGTTTCTCCGGAGACAAAATCTCATCACAAGTGCTGGAGAAGAAAATGGATCAGCTTCCATATTTTTTGAATCGGAAAGCAGGACTATCTTATGAGAAGGATGTTTTCTAATGTTTGGAAAAGGCGAGGTGAACAACTCATCATCAATGTTCGGCATATCTTTGAAGCTTTCAACACCTCCTGACTTGGCACCAGCATTATCCCCAGAAGACATCTCAACATTACTTCTTTTCTTCATTCTACAATAAAAGACAGGAGCAGTACTTGTATAAAAACGCGTGAGATGTGTAGTCACACACGACGTAACACACATTCACTTTGGAGTACACAAGGTTGGTATTGGGTCCAAACACCGGTGTTGATCAAGTCACAAGTCCGGTGTTGATCAAGTCTCAAGACCTGGTGATTGATCAAGTCACGTGTATTGCTCAAGCTTCAAGTCCGGTATTGCTCAAGCTTCAAGTCCGGTATTGATCAAGTCACAAGTCCCAGTATTGCTTAAGTTTCAAGACCGGTGTTGGTCAAGGGCACAAGGCTGGTATAAAGGTGACATTCAGTCAGGCATACACGATATGGGACCCACATTCAATCAAGCATATATGGCGGGACCATATTTATTTGCACAACACGGTTCTCTTATGTCATGGGAATCATGTTCACGAAATTCAATCCTACGTTCGATCAAACAAAGCAGAGCCCCACAAACAAAGCAGCGCAGAAATGGTCGATTAGGCACAACCCCACGATCGAGCGGGCGGCGCAATAGCCCTCGACCTAATCAGCATAACAAGGTCGATCCGGCAAGACCGACATTCAAACAGAGCAAGCACGGAGTGGGCCTCGACCGGCGTACATAGCAAGGTCGACCAAGCAGTCAAGACCGACATCGTACTAGGGGAATGCTCTCCTAGATGCCTTTTGAACGTGACATACTCCAAGGACAGGATGACTCGTCTCTCCTGGTAACATCTAACTTTGTCTCATAAAGTTTTATCTTTAATCATCACCATCTTATGCCTACCCCACAATAGTGTAACCATTGTGTGCTAGGCAAGGGACTTAATGTTGATGGTGGATTTTCGTTCAAGGTTAAATTTGTAAAAAACCGAGAAAAAAAAAAAATCATGCACCGACATCTTGTAAAAGATAAAGCCATTTATAAGTGTTGGATACTCCTCACTTAATTCACCAAGAATGGAGCATGTAGCAACAATCCCATTCTCGTGAATACATGAAATTCCTCCAGGTTGGAGCATGTGGCAACAATCCCTTCCCGTGAATTTCATATCAGCCTTGTATTTCCAAAGACTCATTATCGGTGTGGCATGACGACCGAGTGTTACTCTTGCAGAGTAACACGAACCTCCAAGCACTATAATGAAACCATGTACGAAATACCCGTACAGCCGACTCTCGGTGTGTTATACTAGCCCGATTGAGCCCTCTCGTGTGTTATACTAGCCCGATTGAGCATCCAGGACTGACCATATCGGTCCGGATATGATTCGATCGCAGTCATCCAACTCCATAAGCATGATTGGATGACCCCGCATCAATTCCATCACCCCCAAGCAGGTATGGAATACCCACTGGCCGACCCCGCATGGTCGGTCATTGGCCTAGCTTGCCAAGAAATCGTTCATACCAAGCATTATGGACGGAAAACCCTAAATTAGGGTTTGCGGCATATTACATGTGTCGCAAAATGCCTCAACCATCCATCTTCGCAGTATAGATGGAGGGTGTAGATGTAGACTCAAAGGGCCCAGAGCATGTCAACACGATCACCGTGGCCCGCCACACACTTGACCAATCGGTCAAGACCAACCATGCTTGGTTGCAACAAATTCGTACGCCCAAAGGGAGCATGGTCACACGGCTATGAAAGCCAAAATTAGGTTTCAAGCCATCACGAGCGTCCATCTTCTCCGGCACGAATGGAGGGTCACAGATTAGATTAAGCAAGGGTCCGGCCATACCAAAGATGACCACCGTGGGCCCGTCTATCCTCACTTGATCGGCCAAGGCATATCATGCCCGGCCATCCCAAAACGCACGTCCAAACTTGCGTGGCCGCGCCTCCCAAACCACAACCGATCTCGACCACTCAACTTCACCGGACGATTTGAGTGGCTTAGATCACGTTTTCATGGGATAGTCATGTATAGGTGTGAACACTAGCCTACCACCTACACGTTAGTATGATCGACCAAGACCGACCAAGATGGGTCGTCTTGAAACGCGTGCCCAAACTAGGGATGTCACGTGGATTCCAACTCCTTTGCGGCAATGGATTGCTCATCGCAAACCGATCTCAACCACTCAACTTTACCTGGCCAAATTGAGTGGCCTAGATCGCGCCTTCATGGGACAAAGTGAGGTATGGACGTGCACACCGGCATTTGTCTACACACATGCCCGGTCGGTCCTCTCCAAATCCCTTTCCATGCTTGGTTTCACCAAGCCAAGAGTGATGCTTGCGCACCTCTTCAAAAACCCTAATATTTGTTAACGGCCGCAGATGAGTGTCTCAAAGATCATCTCATCCGTCCAACTTCACCACTTGGTTATACAACCCCGGTCGAGTTATTTGGCTAGTGAGGCATCATTACCCATCATTGGTCATGGATTTCATCTTCATTCACAAACATGTTTTCAACACAATAACTAGAATTGATATTTTAATCTCAACTTTTATCAAAGACCCTAGAATACCTTGATCGCAAGGATATCCAAATCTCCTCATGTCATCAACAAACACATTAAAAGATGCGAATATGAATTCTACCGAAAGGAACAACCTAACGTGTAAAAGCACTAATCAAGTTTAATTCCCTAGATGCATTAAGTTCTATGAAATCAGGCCAATCAAAGCAATCGAACGTGGAAAGCGCACTAATCCGATTTAACAAAGGTTATGGTTCACATATGATCATAAGAATATATCACTACAAACTATAATCATATTTATGCTACTTGCAATCCGGAATTATCACTTTTGCGTATAATAACCCTAATCTAGCAATAAAGATGAAAGCAAACTCAATCGATTCGCGACTCGACTAACAAGCATTCAAATCATGTAACAATATTGATGGTGAATCATAAACGATAATATGAGAGAAAACTAATTTATTGAATTAAAACCCATATTTGGAAATCCAACTTATTCCATAACCAATAATAAAACTCTAGCTCATATTCATGGAGTTCATAACAAGAAGAAAGAGAAGTTTCATGTTTCTAAACCCTAGAACAAAGTAGAGAAGAGATATGATAATATTCAAAAAGATATATGTTTTGAGAAAAGTCTTCTCTTTTATAGCTCCACTCCTTCCAAAATTAGGTTTTGTCTTCAAAGTCCATTAGTTGGAAATTCACCCGGCCCACAAGTGAGAGAAACCCGTGTAGAAATTCTGTCCCAAAAATGCTCGCCGGAAAACTGGGGATTTGGCCGGAAGTTGGCCGGAATCCGGAAACTGTCTCAGGTGACCGGCAAAGTCCGCCGGTCACCGGTCAACGGGTCAAAACGGTCGAGTCAACTCGGCCGGGTCAACGGGTCAGCTCGGGTCAACCCAGACCGAGTCATGTGAGTCAGAGAACTAGTCAGATCAGGTTATCAGGTGAGTCAGAGAGTCAGATTCACTTTGGCTAGGCCATTTGCACTGGCCTAAGCTTCGCTGCACTATCATTGTGCTTCATCAATTCATGCTCAGCCAAGATGGCTATACACCCAAAACAAAATCCTGGCATTCCTTCCCATCTTTTCCAATTCTCAGTCATGCACATTCAAGTCATCTCAGCTTAAACCCTGCCAGTTCTAGCATCACCGGCAAGAACCAACACCAGCTCCTGCAATTCCAGTTCCCTACATTTAAGCTCAACACACAATTAAGTCATTGCCAAGCCATGTCTAGCTGCCATCTTCAACACTGCCTTGCATATAACCCTTGTTCACTAACTCAAACCATACTGCCATGTTCCAAGTCTTTCAGTTCCAACTCTCAATGACTCAGCATCACTTCGTCTCTGCCAACAGCATAACCTACAGCTAGGGATATCTGCACCACCGTCGTTCTCTTAACTCAGGCCCTTGCCACTGTCACTACAAACAGCTCCACTCTCACCTGCTACTCTTCAACCTTCTCTGCAGCTTCATAACTCAACAACTACAGCATCAATTACGCTCCCCACTTGTAACTGCAAACGCCACCACAATCTCAAGCCATCATTTCTTGTATCATCATGCCTAGGCCATTTTGAAAACTTGCACATGCCATAATCTTCTACAGCCACTGCATCACCTGCTCAAGTCACTGCGCAAATCACGTTCCAATTCTTCCATAGGCCTCAAGACCCATTTCAAACACAACCCATTCTCTTGCATTACAGCCCGTCTCAGCACAATGTTAATTCCATCTTGCCAGGACTGCTCCCATCGAACTCCAGCTGCAACAACAGCTTATCAACATCCCCTCACAGCCAATTCATGAGTAACCCACTCTACCATGGCAAAACCTCATCGACAGCCAACTCTAATGATCACCATTATCTCATATGCCATCAGTGGCTATCTTCTTCTGTCACTACCAACGACAATGAACTCTCAGCTGCATCTCTGACTTTCCAGTACCTCATGTCCAACCTTTGTGCAGCTTCACCAATTACTCATATGCCTCACTCTCAAGTTCATTCTCTTACAGCTCCACAATTGCTTCTTCCCTGTAACCAGTAGCAGCATCTTAGCCTCCTCCTTCCAGACCATCATTTGCAGATCCTCTGAATCTTCTCTCCCTGAGTAAGCTCAAGCCATCACAACAGCAACCATTTGTGTCTCAGTCCTGTAACTTCAACTCAAGACCACACTAGCAGCCAGCACCATATAGCTCCTTCCCTGGCAACAAACACATCCAAGAACACCCATGGCTTCCATCTCTGCCATTTCATAATCCTTCAACCCCTGTGTACAACCATTATAGACAACATCAGTCCCTGATAAACAACCCATCAATATCTTCTTCACTTAGCCTGTAAATCATTCACAGCTCATAATCTCCTTCTTTCAGCCATGGAACCCTTGAAATTCAACTCGACAGCAGCAGCAACAACGGAAAATTCTCCTCTTCTCATAGATCAAATCCATTTCATTCGAACCCTAATTTCCTTGTTCTTCCAGATTCAAACCCTCAAATCCATCTTCTTTGATTTTCGAACAAAACCCAGCTATAATTCATCTCCAAAAACCCATTTTAACTGATTGATTATTCTATCATTCAAACTCAACCACTGCAATTCTGTCACTCAAATTTTCACTTCAAGCAAACCCTAGATTTTATTTCTAATCCTTGAACAGCAACAACAATTCTTTCTCGATCCAACCTCACGGCAACAGAACCACCGTCTTCTTTCTCCTGCTCTCAATCTCTGGTTCTTCATCTTCTCGATTCCAGTTTCTTCATATGGAGCGCCATAGTTCTTACTCTCTGAGTTTGAACCGAAATTGAGAGAAATGACTCGAGAGAGTCTCGACCCCAAGGTTTTGGTAAGAATGAAAATTGATGCAGGCACCCGACTGATGGATACGGGCTACCTGATGGCAGCCCCTTAACCTTAGCTATCCTGTCCATAGTGCTCCTCCAAAAGAGTTGGCCCTTAACATTGATTGGGCTCCGAATAGTGTTCGCCCATGAAATGATAATTTTGCCCTTTTTACTCCAATTGGGTGACTTCTCCATCTTTTCGTCCGTGCGACTCCAGAGTACCTAATAACTCAAAAACACGCGTAAAGTACATAATTCACCAGAAAAAATAGCAAAGAAAGCGTAACTACTAGATAGTAAATTAGGTGTTTTAGACACCTATCAGATTCCCCCACACTTAGACTTTGCTAGTCCTCGAGCAAATCAAACAAAACAATTCTTAAACATACATACAACTCCGTGTCGTCGAGGCTACGGTCACTTTTAGCATAAATAACAAGCCTTTAAACCACTAGGTGTCCCTAGTGGACGAGTTATAGTCTCGTGAGGGTTTACTAGAGATATACCCACAAAACCTATTTTTCCAACTTTATAGTTCTCCGAAATGATAGTATCCAAGCGCTAAGAAGACATAGAGATTCTGCACACTAGTCATAAGAAGTTAGACACATAAATGAACACAATCTCATTCTTAAAAGTTGAGAGAGAGATAACCATCCCTTCTCGACTAAAATTCGGGTTCGGAGTGATCAAAAGTCTCGACTCTGCCTCACAAGAAAGGGTTTTATGATATTGCTCTCAATAAACAGCTCTTTATGGGTCACACATGTGTCCAGGTAGGAATGAAGAGAGAATCCTGCGACACGTTGAAAGGTAGGAAGGCATAACCCTCCGAAATATTTTGAAAACCCACATCTTTTATATATTTTTGAAAACCCATTTTTCTGACGATCTCTTCGAAAGGAAATCAACCATTTAACGAAGGTGGGAATATGCTTACTTACCTCGTTATACGTTCGACGTGCAGCTAGCACCACTCTCACAGCATCCATAGAAACGTCTTCGGTCTTCTATCGGTGTCTTCATCTTCGTCTTCGGTCTTCAACTCTTGATGATAACTCTCGAACTTCGTAAAATCTTGACAATATGATCATTTCCTCTAATTCCTTGTCGCTTGAAACTTCATTATAGATATTCCTTCTTCCCTTGGCTTTATTGAAAGAATACAAAAATAAAAATGAACTATACAAACCCAAAATTTACCTTTTTTTTTTTTTTTTTTTTTTTTTTTTTTTTTTATCATTTTTTTCTTTTTGTTTTTGTAAAACAAATACAAAATAAAACAATAAAACTAGTAATGAACCTAAAGAAATTTTCTCTTATCTCTTTTTTTTTTCTTTTTTTTTATCTTTTTTTTTTTCATTTTTTCATTTTTTTTTTTTTTTTTTTTTTTTTTTAATTTTCGTTTTTTTTTTTTTTTTTTTTTTTTTTTTGGAGACAAGAGAAAAATAAAATACAAAAAAACAATAAAAATGTAAGTACAAAGGCCATGGTATAAGTATTGTACCGCTTGATTCTTCACAACTTGTATGTCTCGATACCATAAACTTCTCGAACTCTCATCTTGATAATATTCGCTCTCGTACATAAAGTCTGAAATCTGCTCAATTCTGTACTGTTGCTTGTAAACCTTGAACGTCTTCAACTTTCCTTCGAATTTGTGATGCTCCTCTTGTTGATGATGATGGTGTTTCTATGGACCTGTTGGTGTAGAGAGAGATAAGGTGGATGGTGCTAACTGCGAACAAGATCACAAGTGGTATGTAAGTTAGCAATTCGATGTCACCATCATGATTGATAAAAATAGCACTCAAGAGATCAAAATAGTGCTTCTATGGTGGGAAGTTGGACAGCTCACCATTCTGCCCGGAATTAACGTACGGTGACACACACTCTAAAAGCACAATTTAGACAGGTACAAAGAATTGAAGGTCGGTGCCTCACATTATGTAACATGGGTAGTCTCCACTATAGGGGATCACTGTTCTAATACCGAATTCAGTCTGCACCTTATTTGCCACTGGCATGGTTAAATCCAACTTTAACTCTCATACAAGTAAGAAACCCGATCATGTTCTCTGTCATCTCTAAGTTCAGTCACTAGTATGAGATTCTCGATGTAATCTTAGCGACATGTATACTATGTGACTCTAAACTAACCACAAGTTGGAGTTTTTTATTCACTATTTACAAAAAAGTTGAAAATTTTGACTCAAAAAGGCTAAAAACTCTATATGCAAAAGACTTCCCCACACTTAAACTTCACATTGTCCTCAATGTGTAAAACCGAAAATTCTGAATTCTGGCGTAACAGCAGATAAAACGCAAAAACTGTACAAATTGGTAAGGAATTTGGAAAAACTCCATTTCACAAAAGTTGTTCATCTACGTGTTTTCTACAAAGTGTCAAAAGAGCACAGTGTTTCGATAAACCGTCTGACAGTTATGGTCTCTGGACTGAACTACGTGCAGTCTGAATTTTTCTGACGAAAAGGTATTCATCATAATTCTCTTCTACGATAGATTCCGGACGCAATGAAATTAAACATGGGGATGCAAATATGATATGAAAACTATAAAAATAAATAAATAAAAGGGTTTAAGATACAAAACCTATGGGTTGCCTCCCATTTAGCGCTTGGTTTAAAGTCGTCAGCCCGACTCTTTTGTTATCGTCCATATACCAACAATCTGAAAAGTTGGGGATCCTTCCATGTAACCTGTTTTGCAAACACTAGCTTCACACAAATATTAGTAATGTAAAACATAAATGAAGCTATGAACCGATAAAAGTTTCCCCCACACTTATTCTTGTCCACACTTGGAAGTGTATAAAGAATATAAAAGTCAGGGACTACCACGGTTTCTTGTTCCAAAACCTGCATAGTATGAGAATCAAGTATCTCTAATGGCGGAAATCGAGAAACAAAGTCATTCAACAATACTCTCGAAGCACATACATTCAAACCAATAAGAGGTAAAGGAGAAGAAACAATAGGCAAAGGGTTAGATAAACCTTGCACAATCTCTTGTATTACGGAATCCTCTTCATCCTTGAAAAACTCAAGTGAATTATTCACCTCATGTATATCATGGTCCTCTATCAAACCTTGCAACCATTCTTCGTCCGTTTCCGCCGTAACCAAAGTGTCGACATAAACATCATCATTATAATCATTTGCAAGCTCAATTGGGTCTTCCACAATATTGGTCATACCGGTCTCATTCTCAACACACTCCTTTTTGTTGTAAGGCACATACTCTTTTGCGGATCCAAATTTTATTATAAGAAACTTTTTTAGAACACTCGAAAATGCATCATCCTCAAGCTCCACCCTTTGAATAGGCTCTTGATCATTATTAAGATCAATGCTTGAGTAATCTACACAAGTGTCGACAGATTCCTCTTCGTCTTCATCTTGATCCCAAAAAGACTCCTCGGAGATGTCACCATGAGTTGTTTCAAGCAATGTATCATAATCACCGTCACTATCATAGTCAACATAAGATTGGTCCTCGCTGAATTTAGTGTTGTTAATCTCGAACTCATCCTTTTGAATAGGTGAATGATCATTATTACGATCAAGAGTTGAGTTAACTACACAATTAGCCACGAAAGTGCCCAAGGATTGGCCTTTTTCCACATTAGCATCAATCAAATAATCATCACAAACCATATGCACATTAGAATTATCCATATCTTCCTTGCATTGATCAATGCCTCTTCGCAAGCTAGCAATACCTTCACGAAGTTCTTGGAGTTGCTCGTTTGTAGTCTCTTTAGCTTTTTGAAATTCCTCTTGTAAAAAGTTGGAAACTTGATCTATAAAGTTAGAGACTTTTTGTTCACAAGCATAAGAATCCTCCCATCCTTGTGGTTGTTCACCGCCATAAGGTTGTTGAGGAAAACCATAAGGTTCCATGGAATATTGGTCATAACCAATGAATTGGTTTTGATTATACCCATGGAATTGGTAGTTATCATATTGTTGAGGTTGTTGAAAACCGTATCCATCCATGTAATATGCTCCTTCCATGAGAAACAAGCACCTGAAATAAAATTCTCAAACCAAGGTTAAAACCCAGAAAATAAGAAAAATAAAACAAAAACTAAAAACAAAAATAAGAAACCAAAAACAATTAACAACCGCTGCCTCCCCGGCAACGGCGCCAAAATTTGACCGGTTGTCAGCCGACACAAATATAATTACACTTTCTTACTACTCAAAATATAAATATAGCAAGGGCAAGAAAGGATCGATCCCACAGAGAGGTCTAGGTTGTCAAGTTGTTTCGGTTCCCTATAAATAACACCGGGGTTTTGTGATTATAATAAACTAAATAAAACAAATAAAGAAATAAGCAAACAAATCAAATCAAGGATAAGAAAGTATTGGTCATGGATTTCATCTTCATTCACAAACATGTTTTCAACACAATAACTAGAATTGATATTTTAATCTCAACTTTTATCAAAGACCCTAGAATACCTTGATCGCAAGGATATCCCGCAAATCTCCTCATGTCATCAACAAACACATTAAAAGATGCGAATATGAATTCTACCTAAAGGAACAACCTAACGTGTAAAAGCACTAATCAAGTTTAATTCCCTAGATGCATTAAGTTCTATGAAATCAGGCCAATCAAAGCAATCGAACGTGGAAAGCGCACTAATCCGATTTAACAAAGGTTATGGTTCACATATGATCATAAGAATATATCACTACAAACTATAATCATATTTATGCTACTTGCAATCCGGAATTATCACTTTTGCGTATAATAACCCTAATCTAGCAATAAAGATGAAAGCAAACTCAATCGATTCGCGACTCGACTAACAAGCATTCAAATCATGTAACAATATTGATGGTGAATCATAAACGATAATATGAGAGAAAACTAATTTATTGAATTAAAACCCATATTTGGAAATCCAACTTATTCCATAACCAATAATAAAACTCTAGCTCATATTCATGGAGTTCATAACAAGAAGAAAGAGAAGTTTCATGTTTCTAAACCCTAGAACAAAGTAGAGAAGAGATATGATAATATTCAAAAAGATATATGTTTTGAGAAAAGTCTTCTCTTTTATAGCTCCACTCCTTCCAAAATTAGGTTTTGTCTTCAAAGTCCATTAGTTGGAAATTCACCCGGCCCACAAGTGAGAGAAACCCGTGTAGAAATTCTGTCCCAAAAATGCTCGCCGGAAAACTGGGGATTTGGCCGGAAGTTGACCGGAATCCGGAAACTGTCTCAGGTGACCGGCAAAGTCCGCCCGGTCACCGGTCAACGGGTCAAAACGGTCGAGTCAACTCGGCCGGGTCAACGGGTCAGCTCGGGTCAACCCAGACCGAGTCATGTGAGTCAGAGAACTAGTCAGATCAGGTTATCAGGTGAGTCAGAGAGTCAGATTCACTTTGGCTAGGCCATTTGCACTGGCCTAAGCTTCGCTGCACTATCATTGTGCTTCATCAATTCATGCTCAGCCAAGATGGCTATACACCCAAAACAAAATCCTGGCATTCCTTCCCATCTTTTCCAATTCTCAGTCATGCACATTCAAGTCATCTCAGCTTAAACCCTGCCAGTTCTAGCATCACCAGCAAGAACCAACACCAGCTCCTGCAATTCCAGTTCCCTACATTTAAGCTCAACACACAATTAAGTCATTGCCAAGCCATGTCTAGCTGCCATCTTCAACACTGCCTTGCATATAACCCTTGTTCACTAACTCAAACCATACTGCCATGTTCCAAGTCTTTCAGTTCCAACTCTCAATGACTCAGCATCACTTCGTCTCTGCCAACAGCATAACCTACAGCTAGGGATATCTGCACCACCGCCGTTCTCTTAACTCAGGCCCTTGCCACTGTCACTACAAACAGCTCCACTCTCACCTGCTACTCTTCAACCTTCTCTGCAGCTTCATAACTCAACAACTACAGCATCAATTACGCTCCCCACTTGTAACTGCAAACGCCACCACAATCTCAAGCCATCATTTCTTGTATCATCATGCCTAGGCCATTTTGCAAACTTGCACAGGCCATAATCTTCTACATCCACTGCATCACCTTCTCAAGTCACTGCGCAAATCACGTTCCAATTCTTCCATCGGCCTCAAGACCCATTTCAAACACAACCCATTCTCTTGCATTACAGCCCGTCTCAGCACAATGTTAATTCCATCTTGCCAGGACTGCTCCCATCGAACTCCAGTGCAACAACGACTTATCAACATCCCCTCACAGCCAATTCATGAGTAACCCACTCTACCATGGCAAAACCTCATCGACAGCCAACTCTAATGATCACCATTATCTCATATGCCATCAGTGGCTATCTCCTTCTGTCACTACCAACGACAATGAACTCTCAGCTGCATCTCTGACTTTCCAGTACCTCCTGTCCAACCTTTGTGCAGCTTCACCAATTACTCATATGCCTCACTCTCAAGTTCATTCTCTTACAGCTCCACAATTGCTTCTTCCCTGTAACCCGATGAGTGAGACATCTTAGCCTCCTCCTTCCAGACCATCATTTGCAGATCCTCTGAATCTTCTCTCCCCGAGTAAGCTCAAGCCATCACAACAGCAACCATTTGTGTCTCAGTCCTGTAACTTCAACTCAAGACCACACTAGCAGCCAAAGCACCATATAGCTCCTTCCCTGGCAACAAACACATCCAAGAACACCCATGGCTTCCATCTCTGCCATTTCATAATCCTTCAACCCCTGTGTACAACCATTATAGACAACATCAGTCCCTGATAAACAACCCATCAATATCTTCTTCACTTAGCCTGTAAATCATTCACAGCTCATAATCTCCTTCTTTCAGCCATGGAACCCTTGAAATTCAACTCGACAGCAGCAGCAACAACGGAAAATTCTCCTCTTCTCATAGATCAAATCCATTTC